>CAVNYN010278193.1:0-14143 GCA_963692815.1 Nyctanthes arbor-tristis
CTAATCCACCAAGGCAGCCTATGCGGAGGCAATTGAGTTTCACGCCCTAAGCCACATTAGGTTCAACATGACCTACTCCTAGTACTAGAGGAGTTCCACCCCAATAAATTCTACTAGAGGTAGTGCGCTCAATAGGCTGGGACCTCAAACCCAGCAGTAATCACGGCAACAACAATCTCCTAGTCCCCCACGACCAAGAGACAGACAGTAAGAATAGGAAAGCCCTTACCACCCCGTAGAATATAGCCAAATATCAAACTATCCCACGGAGACCTATAGAGGTCAATAGCCTATTCCTCAAAAGAACCACGAGTTGGAAACCTGAGGAAAAGACTTAACGACCTAGAGCAGAAGCAGACAAAAGTAAAGTTGGCTGATGATTTATTGGGTTGGCTTTCACCTTTCATACCATCAATAAGGGAGGCTGCCATGCCACAAAAAATGAAGCTCCCTCATATTGGGACTTATAACAAAAAAACCGACCCTATAGCCCACCTCCACTGCTATATGTCATAGATGGAGTTACAAAATGCCACAAAACTTGTGATGTGCAAAGCCTTTGTGCTCACCCTCAAAAGGAATGCCTAAACTGGGTAAGGAAACTTAGCTCTCGGTTCCATACACAGCTGGGAACAGCTATTCTTAGAGTTCGCCACACAATTTATGGGGTTGAAGGTAAGGACAACTCTTAAAGAAATGTTGGGCACAGTCAAACAAGGAAAATCTGAGACCCTTAAGAGCTACCTTGCCCGCTTTAACAGGCTAGTTATGACTATGGAAAAGGTGGCCGATGAATCACTCCTAATTGCTATCAAATCAAGATTGTTTAAGGAAAGATAATTCTGGTGGGCTATGTAAGAGGACCCACCAAGGTCTTACAAAGAACTCCTAAGGCAAGCTGAGAAATATATCAGTGCTGAAGAGGCAATTGAAGGAGGTCCTAGAGCTAACCCAGCTCCTAAAGGAGAGAAGAAAGACTATAAGGGAAAAAGGGACCAGCGCAGGCCAGAAGGGTAATCTATGGCCTCAAAGCCTTACACCAAACTCAACACTTCGGTAGAACAAATTTTCAATCTTCTGAAGAATGATCCTATTTTGCCTAAGGCTAAGCCCATCAAAAAGCCGTCAAGAAATGCAAATCAGGGCAAATACTACAAATATGATCGAGCATCAAGTCATGATAAAGAAGAGTGCAGGCACCTCAAACAGGAGATTGAGAAACTAATTGAAAGAAGATACATCGGTGAATACATGGCTAACCCTCAAGGGCATGACAGACAAACTCGTCCCCAAGCAAACCTCAGTACCCGAGCTCTTCCGATCTACCTCCTGCTGAGATCCGCGTACTAATTAGTGGAAATCAGAGTATGGAGGGTTCTAAGCGACAACGGCAAGATCTCATTGGAGAAGCCCAGAATTGCTACGAACTGTTCACCACTCAGACTCTCTCAACTCAAACAAGTTCTTTTACCTTCTATGAGAAGGATGTCTATGATACTCTACACCCCCACACTGATGCTCTTGTCATAACTATGCTAATCTCTGGAATCAAAGTCCATAAAACCTTAGTTGACAACGGAATCTCTGTCAACATTTTAAATTGGAAAACCTTCAAACAATTGAGCACAGACCCAAAAATATAAGGCCGTATGAGACCAGGCTCCAAGGCTTCACTAGAGATTTCATAAAACCAAAAGTCAGATCGCGTTGCTTGTGGAGATCGGTAAGGATCCCTGTAAAAGAAAAATCATGGCTAACTTCATTGTGGTCGATGTTCCATCAAACCATAACGCGATTTTCGGAAGGCCCATTCACTACGAGCTCAAAGCTGCGACCTCAGTGTTCCATTATATAATGAAGTTTCCAGCTGAACATGGAACTGCTATAGTACAAGGTGGCTAGCAATCAAGCTCGGGAATGTAACTTAGACTATACTGTTGGAGTCTCTCCTCAATTGGAGGTTCTCTCTTTAGACCCCAGGTTGGATAAGGTCGTGGCCATTGTAAGTCCCAGTGAGGAGCTCCAGGCCGTTAAAGTAGATGAATCCAAACCTGACCTAGAGCTTCAGGTCAGCGCAGAACTCAAAGAACCAATGAGGTCCCAACTCATTGGTTTCTCGAAAAAGACCTTAGAATGTTTTCCTTTGGACACATGAAGATATGGAGGGGATCGACCCAAAGCATGCATGCCACAAGCTAAGTATAGATCCTAACTCCAAGCCGGTTAAATAAAAAAGACACCCACTGAACAATGAGAGATACGAAGCTATAGCTCAAAAGGTGGATAAACTCCCAAGGAACAAATTCATATGAGAAGCCCTATATCCCTCGTGGGTGACTGTCATGCCCCCACTAATTTCGAATATCTTATATTGATTAACAAATTCCGTAGCTGAAGCTTTAATATAAATAATGGGGATGGGACTTACAAAACAAACAAATAGCTTTTGACTTGATAAAGCTAATTACTTAAACTAACAAGTTGTTATATTTTAAAGAATCATTGCAACTCAGTTTCTCAATAAAATGCAAAGAACTCAACAAGTTATATTAATAGGTATTTTTCATTTATTACCAAAACGAGCAAAATTAATCTTTTCATGACAAATTATTGGAAAGCTATTATACTAAGAGGTAAGTTGCCAATGTTATATAAAGCTTGAATTACATTTATAGAGAGGTGGGCATATTTGTTAATACAAAAGGTATTAAATTCATAATATTTTCAAAGATAGGTTATCACTACATGCAAAACTCTACTCCCTTCGCGAGCATGCTCCAACCCATGGCTTGCCTTACTTTTCAAATATCACGCTCTTCCGATCTCATCTACAAAATTGTAGAAATAAGGGAATGAGTATGAAGTACTCAGTGAGTAACAAAACCCTTTGATTCACCTTTTATTTGAAAGGTTTATTTTCAAGAAAACCATTCAATGCACAAAGCTTTTCAATGCACAAATAGGCCTTATCACTAGTTGAACTACTACCCGTGGTCCGCGCAAAAATCATATAAATTCAATTAATTCAATCATGGCCATGTACAATTAAGTAGATCCACAATTAACCCCGGTTGACCCTTATTAAAGTTCCAATTCAAAGCAAACACCACACTAATCTTCTCTATCCTGGGATCATTGAATAGGTCATAGTGTGGGAAATAATTCAAAGCAATTCAATACAAAAGGGGTAGAGAAACTGGTGATTCAAATGCAATAAATCAATCTTTCTTTTCAATGCATCAAATCATCTATTTATCTCATAGGAGACTTCAATCAAACCATGCTTATCGTATCAAAAACTTCATGAATACCAAAAGGGAATCAAAGTATTAGCTACTCACTTGTTTAGCTTGATTTTTCCAAAGATTCTTTGAGTTGTTGACAAATTCCCTCAAAACCTTCATTTTCCTTGATCAAAATGGTGTTTCATGTTGGTTCCATTATATATCTATGATGAGGGGTCATTTCCAAATGCAATATTTAGTGTTTGATAGGTTTTAAGGGTTGTTTTCCTCATCTCCCTTCATTTGGACGAATTTCTTTTATTTTTAAAGGCTCTTGATATTTACTAAGAAGCAAAAGCATTAAAAAGGAGCCAAGATTATGGATGTGGAGAGGAAGGGAGATAGAGGCTCGGTTGGGAAGTTGGCTTGTTTTAGAGAATTGTCACACCTTTGCCCTATTTATAATCTTGAAAAATATCCAAATTCAATTGATTTTAATAAACCCTTGAGTTCCGCCAATCAAACTATAACATGTGGCGCAATGTAGCGTCGTACACTTAGCAGAAAATTGCTCGAGCAGTCCTTATACTTTGTGTTGCCTTATAATTAAGTCCGATAGTTCGATTCATGTTACTCGAGTCCTTTCACTTAACGTGATTTATAATTAAGTGGCTATACTTTGAGTTATTCTAATCAATAACCACGTTCTTGTCTCTAGGAATTACTCTAATAACAACCTTTGAATCTTGTGATATTACGGATACCAACTCAATTGACTATTCACTCATCGTCAAATAACAATCACGTTTGTCAATACTTGCATTCTAACCCTTAGCATTCATTTACAATGTGTGCGGTTTAATTCAATCATGTTGTCATATTCTCATTCTTGATATTTATTTGAGTGACAACTGATACAATTCCGATTCATTGTCAAAATATCGATCATGTTGTCAACAATCATGTTCTAATTCTTGAAATTCATTTGCGTAACAAATCTTGTAGTTTTGCAATTCAATACCCTTACGTTGCTATATTTTGATTCTTGACAATTTTGTGACCCCACCATTAATGCAATTCAATTAATTCTCGCGTCTTTGATAATCTTGTAACTTCATTATTGATGCAATTCAATTACTTCTCTCATCTTTAACTCTTGACAATTCATGTAACAACTCAATGTTCAATTAAATCACAATCGTATAACCTTGAAAATTCAAGTAATTCCCCATCATTATCATCATCAAAATATTATCATTAGTTTAATTCCTTGTTAAATTTTTTGCAGGATGTTACAGTGGCTAACCCAGTTCTCGTTAAGAGAAGCAATGAGACCTAGCGTGTATATATATATATATATATATTAACTTCACCTATCTAAACAAAGCCTGCCCAAAGGACAGCTTCCCGCTGCCCGGGATCAATCAAATGGTAGACACAACAGCAAGTCACGAGCTCTTAAGCTTTATGGACGCATATTTCGACTATCATCAAATACTAATGTTTTCGAATCATAAGGAGCATACCTTCTTCATAACTGATAGGGGCATGTACTTCAAAATGATGCCTTTTGGGCTAAAGAACGCTGGGGCTACCTACTAGCGTCTTGTTAATTCAATGTTTAAGGATCCTATTGGAAAAACTATGGAGGTCTATGTTGACGACATACTTGTCAAGAGCCTACAAGCTGGGCACCACATTAGCGACCTCGATTGAATGTTCCAGGTCTTAATGGAGTACAAAATGAAGCTTAATCCGAAGAAGTATAAAATTCCTAGGGTTTATGGTGAATCAACGAGGCATTGAGGTCAACCCCGAGAAAATAAGAGTTGTGCTGGAAATGGAACCTATAAAATCTATCAAGGAAGTTTAGTGCCTCACTACAAAATGACAGCTGTAGCGTACGCAACAAGCTCACGGACTAGTAACTTTCAAGGGCGCTCCTTCTCTGAGCTCAAAGCATTGCCCTTGAGAGGGCATTTATTTATACTAAAAGCATCATGTTGCAGTCAATGACACCCAGGTCAAATACCTGACCAATTAGGCCACGAGCTGGCAGCCCATCAATGCGGTCCCACAATCCAACACGTCGCAACCTTGACGAGCTCAAGGCTTTCAAGTTGAAGATCATGACCTCTGTAATCCAAGTCGCTAGGAAATCTTTATATGTATGATCCCACAAGGTCAGCTTGTGAGGTCGCTCACTTGAAGTAGTTTGGGTCACCATGCAACCTCATAGGCGGTTTAACCATAGTGTAACTTGCAAGCCAACTTGCATGCCTTATCACTTAGAGTTGATGTGACAGCAGCATTTAATGTAAAGTTAGTATGTCTTCCATGTGCAACAACTAGCTTGTATCTAGTCAAAGGATCTTGACACTTAGCTCCAGCTAACTAAGCTCACAAGGCTCCCCATTGGTCAAGCATTTAATGCATGTAATCATTACATACCAATTTGCCTACTATAAATAAGAGAAGATCCCACATAATAAAGGATTCCCCATTTTTTGCAACATTCTTTTCTTCTACATCTTTAATCCCTTCATTTATTTCTCTCTGTGAACCTACCTAACCCGCCATTAATTTTACATTTATCACTCAAAGCTATTTAAATACGAGTTTTCTGTGTAAACAAAAAGGGCAGAAAGAATAAATAAATAATTAAATAAACAAATAAATAAAAAGAGGAGGCATCCGCTCCCCCTTTAGTTCTGATGCGGCGGCAATAAGGACGAAAAAATTCCCCATTTAAAAAGCAAAATGCACATATCTAACTTTAGGATAGAGATAATTAAAGGTTTTACCTTATTTTGAATAAGATTCTTAAATTTACCTCTTTGAACAAAACTATTTTTAATTTTACCCCTATACATTGCAAATGTACCCTATTTATTTATTTATTTTTATTATCATCATCATCACCACCATCCTCACCACCATCACCACCTGGGCTATTTGAGTTCTTGATTTTAGACTTCATGACAGGCGGGTGGTTTTCAAATCTTTTGATAAAACCCCCTTTTATTAATAGGGGTTCCAAAAAATACCTTAGTATTGAAACTAATTATAAAAATGCCACTTTTATTGTAAAACTACCCTTAACCAATTTTTATTAAATTCAATTATTACTATTATTATTAAATAAATACAACTTGATATAAATTATCAATTAAGCCACCATTACCACCACTTAATAATAGTGGTGGCACCACCAACCACCGTTGTGACCGTCAACAGCCGCCACTTGGTAACAACCACCACCGCCTTTGCCGCCACTTATTAAGAAGTGATGGTCACAAAAACACCACTGCCTTAAAACACATGGTAACAATAAGAATCCAAAAAGTCACCGAAATAACTATATACATATACATATGCATACATATATTTATAGAGTAACAACGAACAAGAAAATGGTAACAAGTGTCAAGATTACCAGAAAACAAAATCACTAAAAAAAGAAAAGAAAAGAAAAAACCTTGTTAATTAGCAATATTCGGAACATGGTAACATGATGGAAAAAATATGATAACAAAAAAGATAAATTGTGGTAATAATGAAAAATTAGATATTAACACCAGAATTTTGGTAATAACCACACAAAACATAGTAACAAAATTTCAAAAAATCATCATAATAAACCACTAAAACATGGTAACATGGTGGAAAAGCTTATGCTCCGAGAAGACGCAATTTGTGATCTCCTTCCATGGTGACACAAGTGATGGTTGTGGAAGTGCAGTCAAACCTCGGAGGGAGTGGTGGTGGTGGCGGAAAGAAAGAGAACATTGTGAACAGAGGGAATGGCGGAAAGTGGACTGATGTATACGAGTTAGAATTGTATTGGGATAGAATGACGGAGAGAGTGGTGGTTGAGGAAATGGTAGACAGAGTGGTGGTGGTGGACGGAATGAATGGCGCAGCGGTGGCTGCTGCAACAGCAAACGGAGTGGTGGCTGGTGTGACAGCATCTCCATAGGGTTTGAGATGCAACCATGAATTTGCATAATAATATATATATATATAATTAAGAGAATTAAGACTCGGTGCCTCTATTACCGCATTTTTCCCGCTCAAATTTCTTGGTACAGTTTGCGGTCAATTGAACTTTTTTTTTCTTTTTTTAGATAAAGCTAAAATCGGAATATTCTCTTTAATCTTCTCTTTGTTTTTTTTTTTCCAAAATTTGAATCATATATAATTGGAATCTAGATATATTTATTCATAATCTATAATTTTGAATATTTCAGTTAATCGAAACATTCCTAATCTATGAATTTTGAAAATTGTGATATTCTTTTTAACATTAAAACCCGTGAAAAATTGTGTTTCAAAATAATTTATATTCTTAACATTGTTATTGGGGAATATTTGAATATATAATTGCGTTTTGCATAATAATTCCCATGATAATAATTTGAAAAATTGATTTTAATTTTTTTATTTGGCCTTCATTAAGTTTTTTCATTTAATTATAAATATAATTTATTATTTCAGTAAATTATACCTGATTGTCGTAAGGGTGTGACAAAAACCTCTCGAAGGTTTTGTAACAAATTTTAGAGCGGTCTTTGAACATTGTCAATTATCGAAATATTTTCAAAATTTACTAGGGCGCACTAAATTATTATGTAAAATTTGTATAGAAATCTGTTTTATTGGTTTTATAGTAGTAAAAATCTATTTAAAAGACTAATCTTATTAGAGATTATATTTTGATTCATCATTGAAGGTTTATATTCAATATTGAATTTCTTATTTATTTCGATTTTCTTATATTTTTGTTCATTTAGTTTCCATGTGTAACGCACGGGCAAGAGACTAATATATAAATAAAATAGGATAGTTAAATAAATAAATATTAAAATAATAATGTAATTATTTTCTGTTTAAATTAATTAATAATAGTATTAGTAATAAGGAAAAAGAAAAATAATAAAGGTATTTCTACAATTTAAAGAGGTGAATTTGCGATTAGTTTTCAGTGAAAGGGATAATTGAGATCTCTTCCCAAAAAAAGGTATTATGTCTAATAATTAGATATAAGATACTTTCAAAATAAAAAAGTTTGAAATATACATCCGAACACGAAAGGAGATAATTAATTACGCTTAAACTTAGTTAAAGTCCGTAAAATTACGGCAAAATGCATTGTGGCTTGGTCCCATACCACTAGCCGGGGAGGAATTTTTTTTTCTTTTTTTTTTTCGTTTTTTTTTTTCATTTGTCTTCTTCCCCTCCACGTGTTACAATTTCTTTTCCTTTTCTCTCTTTTATTTTAATTTAGTTTTCCTTTTTTTTTTTGACTAATATGTTTATTTTTGTTTTGCGACTTTTAGAAGTCACATTTGCAATACTATTTAAATAAAAATTTATATGTACAAAATCACATTTTTAAATTAAAAAGTTATATATATATGACTTTTTACTCCTTTGTGTGAAACTTTTCCTATACATGATTTTTTTAAATGACTTCTATATATGACCTTTTACTTCTATGTGTAACATTTTTTTCTAGACATAACTTCTCGAAGATGACTTCTATATGTGACTTTTTATATGTTATTTTTTAAAAAAGTCATATATGTGACTTTTTAATTCTATGTACGTGACACATTTTCTATACGTTACTTTTTCAAAACGAAATTTATATGTGACTTTTTACTTCTATGTGTAATATTGTTTCTAGACATGACTTCTTCAAGACGATTTCTATGTGACTTTTTATATGTAATTTTTTAAAAAGTCACATGCAGGAGACTTTTTTTTTAAAAAGTAACATATGTGATTTTTCAATTTTATATGTGACATTTCTCCTATGTTACTTTTTCAAAACGACTTCTATATGTGATTTAAAAAGACACATGCATATATGTGACCTTTTAAAAAGTCACATATATATGACTTTTACTTATGCGCGTGACATTTTTCCTATAAGTGGTTTTTTTTCAGAAAGACTTGAATGTGTCTTTAAAATTTTTATGTGATTTTTTTTTTCATTTATGTGACGTTTTTTAAAATGACCTATATGTGAATTCAAACGAAACTTTTTAATTTATATATGTGACTTTTTAATCAAAAAGTCATTTAAATAGTAACATAAATGTGAATAAATTAAATAGTAATATAAATGTGACTTTTAAAGTTGCATATATAAAGGGTCTTTACACAAATATGACTTTTAAACTGATCAATTAATTTATATATATATATATATATGATTTTTAATCAATATTTAATTAAAAATCATATATATATATATATATTAATTGATTAGTTTAAAAGGCATATATTTGTGTAAAGACCCTTTATATATGCAACTTTAAAAGTCATATTTATGCTACTATTTAATTTATTTAAAAGTAACTTGTAATTAAAAAGTACCTTGCAAGAATTACTGTGTCACAACACTTAAAAAAGTTACGAATAGAAAAATTACATTTGTGTTATAATTAAAAAGTTACATATATAGAATGAATAAAATCACATATAACATAATCAATTAATTGAAAAGTTACAAATAGATTAACCACAATTAATTAAAAAGTCACATTTAAAAAAATAGTGAAATAATAATAATAAATAAATAAATAAATAAAATAAACAAAAACTTTAAATTAGCCCAATATATATAAACTGGGCCTAAGTGTCGACTGAGACCGGCCCAGCAGCAGTTGTGACTTTGCTTTGCATTTCGTCCGTAGTTTTACGTTTCTTTTCTTTTTACCGAATTTTTCTAATTCAAAAATTTTTGTTGGGTGGTCTTCTAAAGATCCCGGTAATAAATGCCATTACTTATAACGAGGTAAATGAACTAAACTTAAAATGAAGGAGAGCTCTAGGAGAAAATTTATAGTCGTCGATTAATACTGAAGACTTGATACTCTTGGCCAATAAAAAATATACATGTGTATTCATGGATGCAAATTAATTAATAAACTGGGCTTCTAAATCCACATTTCAGTTTTTAATTTTATCACGCAACATGGAGTAGGAACTTATGGAGTTCCTAGAAAATTTTCCGAGCCGATGGGTTGACAATTGCCAAGTGCCGTAAAAGCCGAATTGGATTGGAACCCAACGGAGGGCACATGGCCAGCACGTGAGAGAGCCATGTCCGCAGGCAAAGCAAAGAATTATGTTCTCTCCCATCCCAAGTCAACACGAAAGTTACGGATTCAGTGAACAAAGCAAGAAGCTGTGGTCTGTGGATTGTTGGGAGGATGAATTCGGAGAATTTAGTTGTTTGTCCTCTAGTGCCGCCAATTTGCAAAACTATGTGCTATTCCATTTGCTATTCACATTCACATCAATGTTGTTAAAATTGATGTTTTGACTTTTTAAAATTTATTAGTAGTAATTGGAATATGTATCATTTAAATTCTTCTTCTTTTTTTTTTTTTTTAAATATCGTCTAACATTAAGGAGGTTTTTGATTGACTAGAAGTGTCATAACGTACTCCTTGACTACCTGATTTTTTTCCCCTCTAAAGTGCATTATTTATGTGTTCCCAATTCAATCTTCACTAATAATTGTCACATACTTTTTTCCTTCTAATCATATCGATAACCCAAGCACGACTTTTGAAAAAATTAGGTTTGACATGCAAGATCTGAATTAATTTTTGGCACATATATTTCTCATTAAGCACATATACATGAATACATTTCATGATATATATTGCCACAATGCTATGATAGACGACTAAAAACTGTTTTTTTAGCTAGCAAAGGTTTCGAATAATAAAGGTAGCCTTGGAACTTAAGCAACTATATTTGATTTTTCTATATTATTATTTCTTAAAAATATTTTGTATATGACCAGTGTTAGAAGAACTTTAAAAAATGAGTTTTTTTTTTTTTTTTAATTACAAGCTTCTAAAAGAGAGTTAGATATTATTAGTTTCTTAAAAAATGATCTTCGACCGTAATGAGGGGGAAATTTTCCATGAATCATCCCAAATAGCTCCATATTAACACCTTAAACATCTTCCATTCTCTATCAATGTTAGAATTGGAACATAGAGAAGATAACAAAAGATGTACCATAAATAGCTAACACGAGAAGATAACGAAAGATGTACCATAAATAGCCAATACATGCCTCTGTAAAATTTGAAGGCATTGCTATTTAGTCACGCTTTATGTTCTTTGATAAGTGTATTTGATTATCAAATGTTTTCTATCTAAATTCCCATTTTTGTAGTCTTTGATTGACATTTTTTTCAGGGAAAACATTTTCCACCTTTTAGTCGCGTGACCAAACATTTTCCTTGAAAACAAGAAAAATATTTTCCTATGGGGTGTAGGTTTTTGTTTTCTAAGGCCATCTCTAACCAGAAAACTCTATTTTACAATTTTACAACTCGATCTTATAGTTTTTCAAACTCTATTTCACAAACTTTCTCCAACCCATAAACTCTAAAAAAGATCCCACATATTATCCACCTCATATTTTCTACATTTGATAACATTAGATAAGTAATATATATTGAAAACTAATTAGGTATATTCTCGTTTATTAATTATCCACCTCATATTTTTTTAAATTACATACTTTATCAAAAAAATATATATAGATATTAAATTCACACAACAGTGATATAATTAAAATTAAAGGAGAAAAGAAATTTTTGATAAAAGAAGTTAGATGACATTAACGAGAAGTAAAATACAAAAGCATCAAGGTTAGTCTAAAATAAGATTACAAAAAACAAAGTAAAAAAAAAAGATGGAATGGCAGTTACGTACCGAACTGCAAAAGGAACTCTAAAATCAGATTTAAAATGGCGTCCAAAATCTGGAACTCCATTTTGGAGTTCCATTTTGGCGTTCGGTTGGAGCACCAATCAGACGCCAAAATGGACCAACCCACGCTATTGAAGATGGTCTAAGTAATTCACACTTTTTCTTGAGAATTTCACTTTTAATCAAAGGTTTTGTAATTTATTTTCTACGAAATTCAATTACCGATAATCCAATTGACAAGAAAATCTTCCGATCTCTTTTCAAGTAAATTCCATATTTATAATCAAACACGCCCAGACTAATTTAGATCTGAAAAAAGACCAAGGAAGATAGTTCAAGTGTTAAAGAGTAGCCTTTATCCAGACAAGATCTTAGGTTCGAATCTATGCCCTCCCCAAAGTCTTGCAAATTGTGTGCGTGTGGGTGTATATATATATATATATATATATAAAGAATCCTTAGGGTTGAACAAAGTTGAAACTTTATCTCAAAACTATTCCTCCGTGCTTTATGCTTGCAACTTTGGTAATAATAATAACTAATGTGAAAGACTAGACATAAATAAAGGTCGACTAATCGAGAGATGAAACTTTATGTTGATATTTTGTCACACTTTGCTGTCATTATTTTTTTTAATGATTTTGACAATACATGAAATAATAAATAATAAAGGGCGCTTCTTCAAGATAATGAGATAATACATGCGCTTGTTTTTTTCTATTTTTATTTTATAGATTACCCTTATGTAGAAATGATCTCCTCATTCAGTGGAAAGGAGATATAAGGGAGTGCATTTAATTAAGACTTTTATGGACATTTTAAGACTTTAGAAATCCTGAAGTATTTAATTGAGACGTTTTAAGAATTCTTAAAAGTCATGGTGTATTTAATTGAGACTTTTTTCAAGTCTAAAAAAGTTATGTGATATTCAAATTGTACAAAACTTTTTAAGATTTCTCCATAAATTAGATTTTTTAAGACTTCTAGGAGAAAATATAAATAGCAAATCCCTTTACAAAATCTCATCTACAGGCATGAGATTTAAGAAAAGCCATAAAGACGAAGTAAAAAAAGTAAAGAAACACAACTTTGGTTCTTCATTATAGGATTTCAAGTTTATAGGATTTCAAGTGTTCATTAATTCTTTCTTCATAAGATCTTGTAGGCGGTTGAACAATTTTACCGAACCCTTTTTTTGGGATAAATATATTGAATGAAAATGTGAACGATTAAATAAGACTTTTTAAATTATTTTCTATCAATTTTTTTCCATGTTACTAGGATATGAAGAATTATTTCATTATTATTGACTTATTTTTTTTAATGATGGTTGATTATACCTTATTATTATTTTGAATAATTCATTATATCTTTTAATGATGAATGACTATAATTTTTCATATCCTTGTAACAGTATAATGAGATATAAGATTTTTTTATTATTATTTTATGTTCCATATTCAGGATACTTCAAACTTACAAATCTGTAACCCTTCTAGTTAGGGTTTTAATGCAAATTAAATTTTATAAGAAATCGTCATTATCTTTAAGAAATAATAATACAAAAGCCTTGAAATGTCCTAAAAATTTTTTAATGAAAGTTTAGAAAAGTCAAAAAATGAAAATCTACGAAAGTCTAAAGATACTTTTCTCAGCTCCCAATAAATCCTTAAAAATCAAATCATGTCAGTACTTAAACTGATATACACTGTCAGTGTCACATTAATGACGGATTTTATATCCACTATGATACAGGGAAGACAAGGGAGGAGACGAGGGAGGGCCATACTGGGCCCTGGCCCACCCCTGTCTTGGCCCAACACAAATTAAGTGTTAACGGAAAAAAAAAAAAAAGAAAATTATGCTTTGGGCTTGGGGGTTGGGTTCGGGAGGGGGGGACTTGAAACCCAATTACATAAAGCATTTAACTAACCTAAACCCTTTTCACCCTTTTACCCAACCAATAAACCATGAAAACTTAACAAAATCTTTTAGAGTTCAAATGTAAAACATTTTGTTCTTCCCCAAACCCCTTCTCTAGTTTTGAATCAGTAGAAGAAACAGGAAAGCAGGGCACAAAACTTTCCCCAGTTTGAACCATTGAGTTGACCGGCGTTCTTCCTCGTGGTGGCCAGAGTTCTGTGAATTTATTTTTGCTCTGGCAAGTGAAA
>CAVNYN010278194.1:0-10537 GCA_963692815.1 Nyctanthes arbor-tristis
TCTATTTTACCGTGTGCTAGTTGGGGGGATTTCCCTGTGCCAAAATACTCCATTTTGGCACAGGGTTGGGAATGCCCTAATGCATAGTGACTTGGAGCATGTGCTCTTAAGGGGATCTCTTATGTTAAATCTCCTCTTTCAAGGTTCAAAAAGAGAGAGACACGTACATAAAAATTAACCAGTCTCATTTGTTTCTTTTTTTTTTAATTTTCATTTTTTAATCACTTTTTTCTTATTTACATTATTTTTTCTTCACTTTTCATTATTCATGTCACTTGTAAGGTCTACAAATACACATTCGTCTCCAACTTCTCTACTATAATTTTATCATTATTTTTGAATTTCTATATATCTTTATCATCTTTTTCATTTTTTCCTCTCTTTTTTTCTACACCTCTTTCCACCAATATTCAATTAAAATAATCATCTTTTTTCTATCTCTCTCATCTTCACCACTCAATATCCAACATGTATTAGAGATGCTATAAGAAATAAATTTACCCATCGTCTAGTAGAGTGTCTACCTAGGGACATCCTAGGAGACCGCCTAACTGAGCAAAATGTTATTTTCCCAATGACCAAAATAATAGAAGACTTCGGGGGGAAATTCTCTTTTATTATTTAATATAATATATAATATTTTGAGTTCCTTTCAAAAACTTCTTGAAAGTTTTGTTAAAAAACTTTTATATCATGTGACACATATAGATACATATCATGTGAATTTAAAATACACATAGTTTGAGTTTGAAATATACGTGACATGTATTCAAACATACTACATAGGGTGAGGAGTTTTTAAACAAAAATTTCGGAAAGTTTTTGAATGTTTTCATAATATTTCTTCTTGTGACAAGTAAGCTGTTTCACATGGGTTTGAATATCAACTATTGGAATGGTTAATTGGGTTGTCTTTATCCATTCAGTGGACATTTGGGCCACATCATTTAGAAAGCTTTATATTGTCATGCCACACAACATCAATAGAAAGGAAGCATTAAATATGCTCTAAGTAGCCATGTAGGTCTTCATAGAGGGTCTGCATGGCCTACGTGTAACTTGAGTCAGCAGCCAAAGTCGAAAAAATATAGACCCACCACTTAGATCTTAAATCCAATTTCCCCAAATTGAAACCCACTTCCACCCCGCTATTATGCAACCCAAAGAGCCAGGACTAGAATGAAGAATCCTCACAGTTTGGTTAAAAAGAATTGGCACCCACAAAAAAGGGGATAACCTCCCTTTACATAGACAAAAAGGAGAAAAAAGAAAACAAGCAAAAGCAACAGGGAATATTAGCCAAAGAAAAAGAAAAGAAAGAGTAGAGAATCAAACCTGGCAGCATCAGAGAAGGAAGACAACTCTTCAGACTATCAAGATTCTTCATCAAGAAGCCCTCACCGAATGAACTCTGCAACATCATAGAATCCCTTACTCAGCCGAGGGACCTGAATGACGGACAACTGCCGGAATCAAAAATCAATTTTTTCTTTTTCCATATCTAATAATCATCGATTTCAAATTTAGTTCAGTGTCCTCGGGCTTGATATCAATTTTGTAGGATGTTCCACAAAATCGTCTTCTTGATAGAAAATATCCAGACAAATGGCAAATGCACAAATGAAGGTAATGTTTCAAATTTTCAAAACTCTGTTCATAATCCAGACAAAAGGCATCATTGCTGATGTCATTGGATTATTTTTCTTTTGATAGATCTGGCTCCTTTTTTTTCCCTTTTACGTGTTTATTCTTTTTTCTTCTTACTCAAAAAAAAAATTCTTTCCTAAATTAATCTGTTTTTTTAGAAAGAAAGATATTGTCGCTTGCCAATGATCTTGATTTTTTGGTCCAATCATTGCTTCAACCTTCTCCAAATCCCAGCTCAGTCTACGCTAAATTAATTAAACATGCGATGGCTTCGAATTTTCAAGCACAATTTATCTAATTTCCCATCTCTTTTAGCACATTAAAGAAATTGCCACGCTGACATCATAAATCGTTATTTTTTTGTTTATTTTATTTATATAGTGATCTTCAATCTTTTCTTTCAAAAAATAATCTTCAATCTTTTTTAAAATATTGTCCAATTATATTTTATTTTGAGTTCTATTTATCCAATTATATCCTTCAATCTTTTAGATTTCCCAATTTACTTTCAACTTTGGTTTACCGATTTAGTATCATCATAACTTTACTTTCACCCTAATCTATAATTGTAAGCCCACCTCATTTACAGTAACTTTTATACCTTTTAATTTACAATGGGTAACTCACCTATGATACATTTTAATTTTTATGCCCCTACAATTAACACATATAAAAGAGTAGATTTCTATTGTGCTCAAATTTCCAACTATCATGTCTAATGTAATTTTTTCTTTTTTATTATTTTTTATTAAAGTAAATTAATTTATTTGATTTATTTTTAAAAGATAAAAAAATTTTGGACAATTTTAAAAAATGAAATTAAGTGATAAGAGTATTACAACTTTACGCAATAAAGTTCATTAATTTTTTTTAGAATTTTCTCAACTTCTAATTTTGAACAAATAGATACTACAAAAATTTTACTTTAATTAAAAGATACCTTATTTCTAACCTGTGTTATTTATTTATGACATAAATTCTCCAAACTTTTAAGTTTCAACAATTTGATCTTGCATTGAAATTTTATTTAATTTAAGATGCCTTGTCATTTTATTTTATTTTTTTTCCCAAAACACATTGTTCCTTTTCATTTTATTAAATAAATTTACTAAATTTAATAGAATCGTAACTCATGTATAACTTTCTAAATTAAATTGCATTAATTTATTTTATTTTTTTAAATGATAAAAAAAGTTTAGACAATTTCAAACATAAAATTCCGATCTTAAAAATATTACAACTTTTTGAATATTAATAAAGTTGATTAATTTTTTAAAATTTTCTCAACTTCTATTTAGTTATTTATGATTTTGCATATATTTGATGGTTTGATTTGGTTTACCATTTCTCCAAATCGAATTCGCTAGTTTGGTTTGAAAATAAATAATAAATTGTCCAAATCAAATAGTATTCATTCCTAGCTGATAGATTTGCATTATATGGGTTTTGACAACTATGGAAATATATAGATCGGAAGAGGTTAAATTACAAGTTGATACATTTTCAACAAGGGCTATTTATTATACTCTTCTGCCTTTTGTTATATCCCTATCAAGCTATGGAGTTCATCTCTTCTTTGCTTTAGACATAGTTTGCGCAGCTTTTCCAACATTCCTCTCCTTAAAAAGTGAAGGATCCAAACTATGTTCTACCACTAGTTTATTTACGCTACCAATAACCATAGTCTAGCATGCATGTGTCTCAAAACATATTGATTCAAACTTACTCTAGATCTCCATGCAAAGAATTAATTACTAAATGAACTGGTGGAATACTTTGATTATTGTTTAAATGATTTTCTTAATTGTGCATTGATGATTTTTCTGTTGTAATTGAAAAATGAATTCTTTAATAGTTGTATGTGCGAAATATGGATTAAATAGGGATGAACTAAATGAGAACGAGATAGATGGGAACGGGAATGGGGATTTCTAAATGCGGCAAGGACTGGCAGGAATGGAGATTTCTTATGGGACACCTGTCTCATTGCCATGGGACTGGGGATGGGGACTGGGATTCTTGGCCTGTACCCACTCCATTGTCATCTCTATATAGGAATCTTCTTTAAAAAATAATAATAAGGGTCTGTTTGGTATCGCTTATAATTAGATTGTGTTATAATATATTTTGAAATTTGAATTTTTATGCCATGTGGCTTAATTTGAGTGGTTAAATTTTGTTGAAAAGTGAAAAGTTGTGATTTGATGTGATGAAATTATAATAGATTCCTGTTATAACACGAACCAAATGGACCCTAAGTCTTTAGCCACAAGGAGTTATACATTACAGTATCCAGAGTTATAGTTAGTTTGGGTTGAAGATGTAATTATATGATAAAGAAGGAAAAAACTAAAATGTACAATATTTTACCACTAATTATATACTGTAATTAAATGTTGCAGCAAGAAGTTATTAACACAAACACACACACATCTCTGTGTGTTTATTTTGTAATTAATTGAAAGTAGTGAAATATTTTTATTTATTTATTTGGGCTGTAGAAATTGATGACAAATTTGAAATGTATCAAGTAAAGACAGTGGAATATATCCATTTATTTATTATAATAATATTGGGAACTACTTAACTTCATTTGTTTTATTTTCTGGATAAAATAAATTTTAGAGGTTGAAATTGTACCAAATTGGCAATGAGTCATTATGACTTACGGTTGGTAATTTTAAAGTGAATTATTTCACTCTTTCATAATCTTGTTAGGTTATGTATTATTAGCATTGTTTTTGATCATTGGATTATGCTAATCGAATCCTGTGCAAAAACCCTAGTTTTTATTCTTTTGGGAAATTCTTGAGAATTTTAATTCTCATTTAATTTTCTTGATTGTGTTCGAAAATTTTGTCAATATTTATGAAGAATTCTGTGCAAAATCTTGTGATGAATCTCAAATTCATGGTTCATTGATTAATTTCATGGGTCTGAATTAATATATTCGACAAATTTAAACCAGAATTGGCTTTCTTTGAGTAAATTGCTTCGTTGAGAGCTTGAATTAAATTACGCACTTTCGTGATCATATCACCCTCTAGATTGAAGAAGTCGATGAAGCCTCTCCCAACACATTTTCCTTTTGCTTGGTCACTCACCCGCCGGAGGCCTCATTGCATCATCAGTGCCGGAGTTAAAGAAGGTTGGCTCCTACAATTCCTTTGTAATATAAAAAAAAAAAAGGATAGATAGTGATGCCGAAAAAGCTTGATTTGCAAGGAAACTGATGGAGGTCCCTTCGAAAGAGCAAAAATTTCCTGATTTATAGATTTGTGTATCAAGGGTGTTCCTCCCCAAATTGATCCATTAAGGGTAATTTCACTATTTGTCCCTCATTCTTTCAACTTTAATACAATTTTATCCACGTTCTTATTTTCCCCTTGATTTATCTTCAATCTTTCAAATATCTCCTGTTAGAGAAAATATTCAGTACTCGAGGTGATGTGGCCCCATCAGTATATTGACTGATGATTTCCACACCCGACTAGAATTCACCCAAGAAAGCTAAAGACTGGTAAAAAATAGATTTATCTTGAACTCAAGAACTCCAACCCAAGCAAATTAGGATAAAAATCCTAACCCTCAAGAGTAATAGAATCATCCAAGATGTAGGATAAAAGACATAAGGAATTTCACCTTTGAAGTTAATTGTGTGTTTCCTAAACTAGAACAACAAGCACAAGAAAAAAGAGAAATAATCTCCAGGCTTGATCTTTAATTCAAGATAAATTCATCATCAAAGTTCTTCTACTATGTATGAAATGAGGTCTGTTTATACTATAATACACGTTGGAGCCTAGAAAATTACAAAAGAAAAGGGAAATAAAATAAATTCAAATTTGAATCAAAAGGAAGTCTAGCCAGTTTGCCATTGTAGCATGCGGCCGCATGGCATGAGTTCAAGGCTGCACGGGGGCGTTTTGGTGCATTTTACATTGCAGCCATAATGGATTCCAGTTGCAGCCGCAATGGCCATTTTGGTTTCTTCTTTCCAGTATTGCAGTAAAAACCCCTGTGTTCTCAGCTTCTATCAAATTGTCCCACATGACATCCAAAAACTATCCTTTGGCTCTCTAACTCACAATAACCATCCAAATGGCCCTTGACTCCAATGAAGTTATATGTTCTTGATTTTTATTTGTTCAATCCAAGCTCGAAACTCGACGATCTCAACTTTTACACTATTTTCATTCTCAAGTTTTACATTATTTACATTTTAGTCCCAAACTTTTGGTCAAGCTTCAATTTCTTCATTTTTGGTGCAACGAGTCCTTCAAAACTTCTAAAATCTCCTCTTTGACTTTCAAAACCAAAATTCTCATAACTATCATCTTTAATTAGTACCAACTCAAAAATGGGACAGATCCGGATCACATTAGACCCGCTCACTTCAAGACAATTCGTCCTCGAATCGCCACATGGTACCATTGAAAACATATTTCCTCCTGGGTCAAAGGGGAACAAGTTTCCATTATCTTGAATAATAGCCATGTAATAGTTGATGTTCTCTCTACCCCCAATTGAAGAAAATAAGGCATACTTCTTTGGTCCGGATTTAAGACGGTATGTGCAAGGAAACTTCAAATGCGATGTTGCTTTGAAGCCTTCCAAATAAGTAATTCACTCTGCAAAAAAAGATAAAAGAGAATTGGGATGGGGTGTGTTAGTTTCAAAATATACAAGGAAGGGATTCTTGTACTCATGGAATATCACATCAACTTCCACTTCCTTTCCACACTAGAATCCTCTTTTTTCTTTTCTCCTTCAATATTTTCCATCTCTTCATGTATCATTTCAATTCTAATCTTCTCCTCATGCATTACTTCAATTTCTTTTCTATGCACCACATTCTTCCCCTCATTTTGTTCACTTAATTCAATCCCGTCTTTTTCTTCAAAAAATTTCAACTCAGATCCACTCTTATTTTCTACATTAATATTCTTGTACTCATGGAATATCACATCAATTCTTTCTTTTACTTATTTTTCTCTCCTCTCTTGCTCTTCTTTCTTCTTTAATTTTTTCACGCTTCCTTATCTCTCTTTTCTCTCTTTTTTTATTGATCCCACCTAACCTTCGCTATATATTCCTCCCAACTACAACCAGGCAACCTTTGGTAATCTCTAGCCATTCTTTCATCCTCCATCCTATTTAACATTGCTTGGACATTCCTAATCTCCTCCACCAATTGTTGATGCCCCCGCTTGTGTAGTCGTAGACATGGTGTGCATGTGTGGAAAGTGTTCTCACGTGTTTGCACTCATGTGACACTCAATATCACTTAGGTGAAAAGAATGATTTTCATCCATGTACAACACAAATTATCATTATTCAATAATCCAGTTTTCAACGCTATAATCAACAATATACCATCAATTTAGCACAATAATATACTTAACCTTTCTCTCTGATTCACAAACAACTACAATTAATCCACTACAAATAAGATGTATCCTTCTATAATAATTTCACATAGATAGGAAAAGATAATGGTAAGAGGGTACCCACAAGGCTTCAAGGAAGAGAATAAAATGGCCCCAGTGAATTGAAAACCGCTAAGCAACTTGAAGAAACTTAGTACACTGCCGAGTTGAAATTTTTTTTTTTTTTTTGAAAACTTTGATGTTTTTATTTTATTAATATTATTATTATTTTGAATATGGAGAACAAGAAAATAAGAGATAGGATTACAGGAATTTAGAGCCGAGCTATGATACCAAGTGATGCAGACCCTGTCAGTATATTGACAGCCGATTCCCACACTCGATTGGAATTCACTCAATAGAGCTAAAGACCTCTAAAGGATATATTTATCTTGAACTCAACTCCAACCCAAGCAAATTAGGATAAAAATCCTAACCTTCAAGAGTAATGAAATTAAGCACTTAAGATATAGGATAAAAGATATAAGGAATTTCACGCTTGAAGTTGGTTGTGTGGGACTCGGATCAGCTGTCCCGCCAAGCTGTCCATCTTGCTGTCCGGCAAATAGAAAAACAACACCTGGCTTTTATTTTCCATATCAGGCATAATTGAACAAACAATTAATAAAACCAATTATTTTTTGTTTACACTGACGGCATCTAACACCGTTTGAAAGAGGGAGGGAAAGAGAGAATCACAGAATTTCATTCTTGCGTCCCTTCTACAAATGTTCCGCCATTCTTCCTTATACCATCTCTATCTCTGGTGAAAACCTCAGACTCCTCTCCCCAGTTTCAAGCTTCAAATAATCGGTTTCGATTCTTGATACGCAGTTCTTAATTTTTAGAGGTAATTATGCTCTCCGATTTTTATCGATTATGGGCACGTTCCAGCAATTTCTGCCTTAATTCCCTCTCCGTATATGTTTTACTTATTTCGATTCGAGTCTATTTCTTTTGCATATGATTGTTTCGTTAAACATTCAACGAACAAAAACAAATTAATGCCTTTCACGTAGTTGCACAAGTGCACCTTCAGGGCCAGTTGGTTGTAAGACGAATGCCTATTCTCACATAGTTCTTGATTTTGAAAGGCAATTATATTATTTAATTCTTCTTGATTTGGGCCCTTCATTATATTATCAAATATTATTATAGAATGCTTTTTTAGTGGAAATTAGTTAATTTCATTAAATAGAAGTTTAATAGGATGTTATAGTTCTTTGACAATTTGTTTACTCACTACATGTTCAATTACAACCGTCAATATCTATCATTAAAATATGACATACTAGTGAAGGGTATATAGTTTTAGAGTGTGAACTTGTTTTCTGATTAGTTATATACTTGTTGCTTGCGTGTTTTTTCTCTCTTAAAGGCTGCAGCTCCTAATTTCATGGCACTCGTTTTTTTAATCTTTAGGAGCCATGAACTGAGTATTATGTTTCTTTTCGTTTGATTGTATTATGCTACAACAGCTTTATTATTTATGCTTCGTGTACACGTTGTGTCTTGGACTTAAGTATTTTGTTGAATGAACTTCATTTTGTATACTAAAATATAGTGTCACTTATTGGTTAGAATACAAACTTACGTGATGTTTAAACTTGTGACACAAATAGATTTTTTTTTCTTTTAGAATGTTTAAGCTTCTTGGGCATGTGAAGTACTGGTTGTAGTTCCCTCAACCTCTATTATTTTGTATTGTCTTTCATTACAAATATAACTAATCCATATTTACTATATATGTCTTGTAAGGTTATGGATGAAACTAACAATTCAACGGAAGGATTTCAATGTCGTAAAAAGTTAGAGTTTGACTTTGTGGTTGAAGATGAGATCAAGAAAGACAATGAACCTGAATTGAATATCCAACAGATCACATCCATACATTCACATGTCCCCGATGAAGCAATACCAAAAATAGATATGGAGTTTGAGACTGAAGAAGCAGCTTACAACTTTTATAATGCATATGCTTACAAAGTAGGTTTTAGTGTTTGGAAAAGTAAAGGGCACAAAGACACTAGCAGGAGGATGATAAATAGAGCATTTTGTTGTTCTTGCGAAGGTCATCGTGAAGTGGATAAACGGCGCCTTATTGTTAAAAGTTGTCGCCCCGAAACGAGGTTTGGTTGTCTTGCCAAAATGAGAATTAGTTGTCATATAACTGGTAAATATCATGTTGTTGAGTTTATTGCTGCACATACGCATATGACATCAAGCCCCAGTAAAAGCCACTTGCATAGGTCTCACAGGAAATTGACATTTGCTCAACAAGCTGAAATTGATTTAGCAGATGACACAGGAATTGCTCCAAAAGACAGTTGCGAATTAATGGCTAGGAGAGCGGGTGGTCGAGAAAGTCTAGGATTCACTCACGATGACTATCGAAATTATTTAAGGACCAAGCAGACAAGTAAAATGAAAGTAGATGAGACAGGTGGTGTGTTGGAATATCTTCAGCATATGCAAATGGAAAATCCTTCATTTTTTTTATGCATTACAGTTAGATAACGAAGGTTGATTACCAATATTTTTTGGACTGATGCACAAATGCGATTAGCATTCACTCATTTTGGTGATGTTGTTTGCTTTGACACAACTTACAGAAAAAATCAAGAGAGTCGACCTTTTGCTTTGTTTGTTGGGGTTAACCATCATAACCAAACAATCATTTTCAGAGCATCACTTCTATATGATGAGACAACTGAAACATTTATTTGGTTGTTTGACACTTTAGTTAGAGCAATGGAAGGGAAAAAGCCGAAGACAATTCTTACTGATCAAGATGCAGCAACGGCAAAAGCACTGACTATCCAATGGCCAGAAACATATCACCGTCTATGTATTTGGCACTTGTATCAAAATGCCGCTAAGCATCTTAGTGGTATTTTTGAAAGCTTTCATGAATTTTCAAAAGATTTTAGTCGGTGTATTTATGATTATGAAGAAGAACATGATTTTTTGCAAGCATGGCATGAAATGCTTGAAAAGTATGGTCTTAAAGATAATGACTGGTTTAAGCGAATGCTTAGCTTGAAGGAGAAATGGGCACTTGTCTATGGTAGGACGCATTTTGTGCAGATATGATAACAACTCAACGAAGTGAGAGCATGAATAATTCAATAAAGGGGTATGTCAGCTACAAACATGACTTACCACAATTTCTCCACCATTTTCAGAGGTTGGTTGACCATCGGTTGTATGAAGAGTTGAGGGCAGACTTTAGAGCAAATCAAAGTAATATATCCATACCACTTGATATTACAATATTAAAGCATCCTGCAAATGTATATACCCCACAAGTTTTTAAGATGTTTGAAAGTGAATTAGGAAAGGCTTATGATTGTGCTATGGAGACGTGTGGTGAGGATGGAACATTGGCAGAAAACAAACTTAGACCTTTTGGAATGGGACAATCAATTGCAGTTGCAAGAAGTTTGAATTTGCAGGGGTTT
>CAVNYN010278196.1:0-11657 GCA_963692815.1 Nyctanthes arbor-tristis
ACCTAGTTGAGTGCATTAATTAACAAGAAACTATTTTTGTGGTCACACAAATCATAAAAGTATATCTCTATCTTCTATGCAATTTATGTTTCCTATTGAAATGCTAAATTGGTGACTTACCTCTCGGTTTCCTCACGAATTCACTAACGCAATTACAAGTTGATCAGGCTCATAAAAGGTAATTACATATCACAATAGAAAATAAATATACAATAACAATTAGAGTCATGAATGAGATTAACACAATCAAAACATATCTATTGCTTCATCGATTGTCTCAACAAGGAAAATTAGTTACGCATAATAAAGAAATTCATAACATAAGTATTTGTAGGATTTGAATACATGACCAGATTTTTGCAAAGAAAAGATGAAGAATAACGAAGGAAACGTTTGCACCAAACGAAGAACTTCGTTCTTCAATCTTCACGAAAACCCCGGCTCCAATCTCCAAGCCCTTGCTCCAATCTTCTAGCTCTCAAGAATGATTTTCTATGATGAATCCCCCCTTTTATCGAAGGGTTTTCGTTTTTTTATAGTTGGGGAGGCCTTAGAGCCCTAGAATATGTCAAAAAGAGCCCGAAAACGCGTAAACGACGTCTCCCGATACAGGGCGCGGGTAGGGGGCTGTTTGCTTGCCGCGGCCTACCCGCCCCCAGCAGAAAAATTGGCTAGGCCACAGGTAGGGGGCGGTTTGCTTGCCACGCCCACCAGCGGCCTACTTTCAGCACGCGCGATTCAGTCCCTGATTTGACTTTTTCTTGCGGCAATTGTCCTTTTCAGTTTTTTCTTCATTAAGCACGTCCCCAAACTTTTTGACCTATTCATCAGGGTCCCCACTCTCTTTAAACATAACACAAATGACCTCTTTCAAGTTCTCCAACGGTGGCATTCAGCCTTCACACTTGTCGACATTGATCTTTTCTCTTCCCACTCCCAAGCCTTCACATCTTGATGCATGTAAAGCTCAATTTGGCTCAAAAATAATTCTTTTTACTTGTATCACTCCAATTTGAGCTTTTCACCCATATAAACCATATTCACACAAATTAGGTAGAAATCTGCTCCATTTCATATAGAATTGTATAAGTTAAGAGAAGTATTTTTGCATATAAAATACACTTATCATGTGCCACATGAGAATGTCAACTAATAATGTCTTATTTTCATGTCTCCCTAGAATTGCTCTTGCATCTAAGATCACTGAATACATATCCCTATACAAGGCAGCTTACACAATAAACATACTCAATAACAGAAGACCAATTATCAATATTTGTATGCTTGTTGGAAATAGATTATTTAATTAAGGTATTTTAGTTATTCAACCTAAAAATGTCATCCATGATGTAGACAAACAGATCGAAGCAATGTGCAGCAGCAACTAAGAAGAAAACTAGACCGCAACTTTCAATAGATATCTCTTTGCGTTTTGATTGATCGTCAGGCATAGGGGTGCCACAATTAGGACTTCTAGTCGTTTTGCTACTTCTAGGGACTGATTGTAGTTCATCATCCGATTCCTCATCTCCCAACTCGTCAGGACTAGTAGGCTCTTGATGGCCAATACTGCCTCTAGAGATGGTAGAAAAACTCGATCCACACCAGGCCGATGGATATCCAATACATTTGAGAATTTTCTGATTTGCGGATTGGGGATTTGTAATCCGCAAGCGGATCACAGATCAGTTCGAATCGGATCAATGTTGAACCGATTCAATCTGATCTACTTCACTATTAACTTAAAAAAAAAAAAAACTGTTAATAAGCTTTCACTTTTCATACTTTCATTCTAGAAACCAGAAGTGGGGGATTAAGATTAGGAACCCAAAATCAAAAGACGTCAATTTCAAAAACTAAATTCTCATCTCAACTCTGTGTCGTTCTCATTCCTTTACTTCCTTTGTATCGCATCGCGTTGCCTCATTTAACAAGGTCTTTTTTTCGCAAGCACAATCTTGCATAAATTCTAACACCTATGCAGACACTCTTGAGTTTTGACTCTTGAGAAATAAAGATTTGGAGAAGAATTTTTTGTGTTTTGCATGTGGTGATGTTGAAATATTCAAGGATTTGATGGGTTTGTAATCTTTTCAATGGTTTAATTTTGATTGCTGATTGGCATGCTTGCCACAAACTTACTAGGTAGCCCCCGTTGTTGATGACTTGATATGTTGATGAATGATGTTAGTTACTTTTTATTATGACTTTTGTTTTCTATCTATTAAACTAAAACTATGATTTAATTTGGCTGATATTGATTTAACTTCATGTTACTGTTTTTATAAATTGTAATGAATGATTAGATTGTAACATGTGATGTAAAAATCAAAGTAAGAGATTAGAGTAGAGTAAGGCTTAAAAAAATATATATATTCGCGGATCGGTTGGTGGACCAAAAATGCTAGTCACTCTGATGTGTGATCTACTCCAATATACTCCGATCCTCAAGTCGTGGATCGTGGAGTAGATTACGGTTTTGTAAATTTTTCATAGGGCTTAATGGATCGTTACCGATCCGTTCCGATCCGTTCCATTGCCTCCCTAACTACCTCCAATCGTTCTTGTACCACTACTATGTATACACCTGTTCCCAGTTCCTAGAATAGATGTATATCCTCCTCTATTCAATGACATCCTGCACATAAATAAATGGGTTTACCGACACAAATACTCTCTCAAACTTTCATTACTTTGAAACCATGTTTTCAAATCCTGCATATTTAGATTAACATCAAAATCCCAACATTTAAAAAAAAAAAAAAAAGGATGAAAATGAATTCATCCATGTTGTATAAAAGAGAAGGTAATAAGAGACTGAAAGATACTTTATAATCATTTTCCTGTAACGTTCTTGCAAAGACCAACCTTACAGTTAAGAGTGTTATTTTATGGAAGAATGTAAAAAAACCAATATACCTTTCATAAAGATGTCTTCTTTAACCATGTCCATCAAGAAGTGTAAAATGAATATATTTTGAAGTCCTTGTTGAAGTTGATTTATTAAGATTATTTAAGGTTACAATAATTATATCCATAACTCAAATACATAAATGATACATATGACCTTTGCCCCCAGTCTTTTTGCTGCTTCTAGGTACATCATCTGATTGCAATGCATCATCCAGTTCACCAGTTTCCAACTTGTCTGGATTAGTAGGCGCTTCATAGCCAATAATGCTGTTGTTGTACGACTACTATGTGTGGATCTGTTCCTGGTTCGTAGGCCAGATATCTTCCTCTAGTCAACACATCTTTTAAATAAATAAATAAACATAACCATACAATTACTTTCACAAATTTTCATTACTTTGAAACCATGTTTTCGAATCCTGCATATTTATATTAACATCAAAATCCCATAAAACTAAATATAAATATGATGAAGATGAATTTATTCATGTTGTACAAAAGAGGAGGTAATCAAAGACTGAAAGATATTTTTATAATAATTTCCCTGTAATGTTCTTGCAAGGCCAACTTTGCAGTTAATATTGTTGTCTTATGGAAGAATGTAAGAAGCAACGTAGTGACCATAATTAAAGATATCTCCGTCATATCTTTCCTAACCATATTTTCATCAAGAAGAGTAAAATGAATATACATGAATTCTTGTTGAATTTCATTTATTAACATGTAATACGGGTTACAATAATTATATCCATAACTTAAATGCATAACGGTATATAGCTGCGACCTCTGCCTTTTGTTATATCACATGGTGAAGACATGTTCCCTGAATAAAATGCATCATCTATTTGCTCATTTTCAAACTTTTCATTCATTATATTAGCCACGCGATGTCCATCACATTGTGAAAGATCGGAAGAGCGTCTATTAATTTGTGGGTCTTTGTTGAGCTGCTCCTCTTGTCCTCACCATTATACTATCAGACCCAACTCAACATGAAAAATATTAGAACGTAGATGAATTTTAATTGATAACAATAAGGCAATTAAGCAATCTATATGTAAACTTGAAAACATAATATTTAAAAAGAAATAAATAAATAATATTGTTATATTATCATCATTGTTATTTTTGATTGAATTTGATGGAGAACTATCGTCCCCGTTTTCATCTAAATTAGGATAAACTTCCCGTTCTTCTTTAATTTCTTATGTTTCTAGCACATGTGAGTTGGCAATGTTTCGAAGTTCCTCCCCTGCTACTTCTTCGTGTAAAGAAAAAACGAACTTTTCATTATCTAACTCAGAAGCTATTGGAAGTGGTTCTAGGAGGCTGGTCCTATTGCAATAGAAGTTCAATCAGTATATTGCTTTCATCATTCTCTAGTATGATTCCTCTTACATCAATGACATACTTGGATTTTGTTTTCACAACTGCCCACCAATCACGTCTCTCTTTTGAATTGGAAGGAAACTTTGTATAGTACACTTGTCGTGCTTGTTGGGCAAGTATGAAAACATCATTTGTTACTACTTTCTTCTTATGATTAATCTCAACAAGGTTATATCGTGGATCCGATCTAATCCCTTTCTCATTATCAAACCGCTTGCATTTGAACAATAAGACTTTATTTTGTGGTTCGAGATATTCCATTTCCATCATATAGTACTTTTTCTTTATTAATTAAGAAGTCCAATTTGCATTATTTTACTAATTAACCCACATTTAATAATTAGTTAAAATTATCAATTTTAAATTCTACTAATTCAATAAGTACAAATTAAGAACAGAGATTGCAAAATATATATTTCTAATACAATTCTTAATCCACGTAAAATTTAAAGATAATTATTGCTTTGTCTACCAGCTAGAGGCCCCTTGATAATGGCCTTGCTTGGGAAAGAAGTGATGTGCTTGCAGTAGTGCCAACGGATGCCCCTTATCAAGACCTATGTGATTAAGTGGGTTTTCACACCGTCGATCAAAGGATTAATAGAATTTAGAAGTAGAGAAATGATTTTGTGACTTGTATTCCACTATTATGATTTACAAAATCTCTCTCTCTCTCTCTCTCTATATATATATATACATGCTACATTCGGAATAGGTAACATTAGCATTTTTATTTTATCATATTATGAATCTCAATGGTATTTTTTTTTAAACTTGTGTTATATACATCATTGATTGGTTTTGATAATTTACTGAGTTGATTGTGTTGATTGTAACATTTAATTTTGTTTTTATTTTCAAGTGCGTAGTTTGTACTCTTTTGTCCCTAACATTTTCTTGATGGAGAATGATAATGTTGAGATGGCCCTTATTTGCAAGAGATATAAAACCATTTAGAAGGACTTGGTACTTTATTTTTTGTCGTTGAGTTATGTTGTTTGATAAATCAAATCATGTATTAATTTAATTATATTCCTTTTATATATGGGTTCATATTACTATCTAATGCTAGAAAGCTAAATAAATGTTATCTTTAGAGAGAAATTTAAATCAATGGGACGATAATAAAGTTTATTACATCACCATATGGTCAGAGAGCAGTGTTAACATTTTATGAATTTTAAGTTCACTAGATATCTTTTATACCTTTTTTTTTTTTTTTGTTGGAACCGTTTTGGTTTTTCTTTTTAGTTGTTAATCAATTAATGTTGTGAATTTTGCTTAGTTTTAATATATAGCGCAATTCATATTTTATATTTGATGTTAATTTTTTATACTTTTTTTTTTAACATTACAAAAGAGATTGTAAGATAGGGGAATGGAACCCTTGACCCAAGGTTTAAAGATACAATACGGATGCTATTAAACTACAAAAGTTTTTGACGTTTTTAGTACTTTTTATTGTTGTAAATAAATTAATTAGAATGTGAATAACTATCCAATCCAACCCCTGAAATGCTAGCCGTACATTAGTTTTCTTAGTCACTACTTCAAGTTACTTGAGTTGTGCTCCAAGTTTTTTTGGGCAACACACTTGTATGTGTATAAATAGACATCTTGTATTGTGAATGAAAGATACGATTGATGAGTTTTCTCTCCAATTTTTCTCTATCTTTTATTCTTTTCTTCTAATTTATAACACATTATTAGCATGATTCTCTATTTATCATTTCCAAATTATTTTTCAAGGCTTTCATGTGAATTATTTAGTATTCATGCCTTTTATTTAATCTCAATGTTTTACTCGAGATGTGAATCATCTTTTAATGCAACGCTTAATTCGGAAGTCATATTTTATTTCTTTTGTGCGGCCATTCATCATACATGCCTCAGATTCACATATGCGTTTGTTTAACCATATCCGCATGATATATATTTGAGTTAATTGTTAAATAGTTGATTATGGATTAATGTTTAATTCTTTTTTTATAACTATTTCAATTATTCATTACCCATTCATATATTCTTAACGGAGGACAATTTTCGTGATCTAGTTACTAGTTTTGTGAATTATTGTGATATAGATATATTATTGTTGGTGCTTTTTAAAGAATCGTAAGTATTGGCTCTTGAAGAGTTATGACATATATTATTTATCGTGATTTCTTAAAGAAACATGATCCTTCAAAGTGTATCAATAATTCTAAAAATTATTTTAATTCAGATATTATCTTTTGTGATCGATGAAGAATCACAATTTATACTCCATATTGTAGACGAATGTGATTGGCTCTTAAAGAGTCTTGCCATATATTATTCTTGTTGTGGTTCTTGAAAATCACCAATTACATCTTATATTCTAAAAGAATATGATTGGCTTTAGAAAAGCCATATAAGGTTTGCTATAATTCCTTAAGAAATACGATTCTCTAATTCTTAATAGTCCTGAAGATTGTTAAAATTAATGCGTTGTGGTTCCTGAAGAACACAACATGATTTTATCATATTTTAATTGAATATGGTGTGCTTTTGAAAAGAATGATATATGAAATTTGATTTGAGTTTTCTTAAAGAAAAACACAATAAACAAATATTTCTGAAGAATATTTCATATTGCTCGTTATGGAGCAACTATTTCTTTTTATTTTTCATTATATGCATTATTTATCTGTTATTGTATTATTTACTTTTAGTTAATTACTTTAGTTGGATTAAGTAAGTTGTTGTTCCTGAAGTAGTACAATTAATTATAATATTCTGAAAAATATTACATGATCTGGGAGAGCAATTTGTATTGGATCTAATGTTATAATTTATTTGGTAATTCAATATTCCTAAAGAATATTGATCTATTGCAATAACCCAAATAATTCCAAGAGTATAATTTACCATGCTCTTGAAGTAGCGTATGTCTTGATTGCTATAGATATTGATGATATATATATATGAAATAAGACTCTCTGAAGAAGAGTATATATATTCATGTTATGTTGATATTGAATTTATGACTTTACATATTATAAAGTTACAAAAGCCAATATCACCAATTTTAATTAGTTGCACGTGACATATCGGCAAGAATTATTTGAGATCGGAAGAGCGTCGTGCCATATTCAATGTAAGGATAATGTAAAATCATTTAATTTCCTTCGTTATCATCTCCACAATAACTTAAAAGTTGAGTACTTTACTATCAAATATCCATATAATATATGAAAAATCATGAGATACGCCACACTAGTTTCACTACATTGCCTGAAGCAAATGCAACATGTCATTGTGAATCATGGGTGAAGACATGAAAAAACTCTTGAACAAAATTCTAACAGTTGATGCATAAAAGCATCTAATAATGATATCTTGTCTAAAAATTAAAGGAGCATGAAAGTGCATTTAGCACATACCTATCGTACGGTGAAATACTTCATAGATCTCTAACTAGTAGTCAATCAAGGGAAAAAGGAAAGTGGAGACTAATTTCCTTAATTATGATGGTCAAGTAATGACTCATTTTCATGTTTCTGATTTCTTTGCCGATCAAAAAAGGAATACTAGAAACTCATTAGTGGTTAATCATAATAAATTGTTCCAGTTGATAGTGCAACTGCACATACCATTACTCAAGACAAAGTATTTTCCGAATTAACATTAGCTGAAAATAATGTTAATATTATATCTCAGGTGCATCGAAAATCATCAAAAGCAACAAAAGAGCTTGTATTATTTTGATAAATAATACTAAATTGTATATTGATGATGAACTTTAGTAAATTCAAGAGAAATTTGTTGATTTTTAAAGATATCCAGTGGATACTACGTTGAAATAATGCAAAAAGATAATAACGTTTTTGAATAAATTCCTTTGTATATGGCCAAAAGCAAATAAAGGAAAAATTTTCGATAATGCCATCTGAAATTTATTATACATTCATAAAAACAATTGAGTTAAATCATACTACGAACCCGAAGTTTATTAATCAAAAGAGTTTTATACCTTGGCATGAAAGGTTTGGGCATACATAAGCAACTATAATGCAGTACATAACTCACATGGGTACAATCTAAAGAACCATAAGTCTCTTTTAGCAAATGGTTGCCATGTGCTGCTTGTGGGCAATGGAAGTTAGTCATCAAACCTTCCAGTATGAAGGTTAATATTGAGTCTCTAATTTTCTTGAAACGAACTCATGGAAATATATATGGGCTGATATACTTACTATCACTACTTGAAAATGTGCGATTGGCAACGGCAATTTTCGTTGCTAAACAGGCCAATTCCGTGTCTAATGCTTGTTAGTAACAGAAAAGTTTTGATACTAAAACCATCACTAATTCCATCATGGCTAATTTAGAAACAGAATAAAAATTCTGTTATTAATTAGCAACGGAACTTTTTGTTACAAATTAGTAACATAAAAAGATCGGAATACTAATTAGCAACAGATTATGTCGTTACTAAATTACCAATAGATAAAAAAGTTACTAATTAGTAACAAACTTTTGTTACTAATTCTGTTACTAATCGTAGACTTAAAAAAGAATTTTTTTAATAACCCGACCCGGCCTACAAAGGCCCAAACCGACCCAACCCGCAAAGGCCCAACCCCCTACCCGCGATAATTAATTTTCTTTATGTTGCAATGGGGATTTGAACTTGAGACCTAGGCTACCATCTATATTTACTAACATTTTGCCTTATAATTTATATAAAGTATGTTATAGTAATTTTGCCAATTTAAAAATATAAAATTTTCCTTTTCAAACACTGGGGCTTTACAATTTTTTTTTTCAATTACTTTAGTGGTATTGACAACGTACACCGGCTTGTGATATGCTTCTCTCTAAATAATATTTTTCTACAAACTGAAACAATAATATTTTTCTACGAATTGAAACAAGAGTGCCTTTTAAAAACTTCTCGATTTCAAATGCATGTCGTATCCATCTATATATGCTACTATGGGAGGAAAAATTTTAAACAAAAGTTTCATAAATTCTTTAAAAATTTTAAGTGAGACAATTATGAGTTTTTCGTTCTTCGAGAAATTAGTGATAGAAAAGTCCGTTACAAATAGCAACAGATTAGAAATTGATTATTTCCATTGGTAACTTTAAATATACATTTAAGAAAATATGAAAACTAATATTCGTTACTAAGTTGTTGGTAATTCGTTAGGATTAATTTCACAAATCATCCCCAACCTTTGGGTTAAGAACCGGTTACGTCCCCAACCTTTTTTAAAACACCCCACAGCCCTCAACCTTTGATAAATGCACACAAATCATCCCCGTGGATGATTTCTGTCCAAAAGTGCCGTCACGTATGAGTTTGCACTCCGCGCAATTTTTAGGCCGAACGGTAAATATGGCATAAACAATAAATCAAACTGAAGGAAACTTAAAAAATACACCTTGGAACTCACAAAGGCAATCATCCCTAGTCTCCACTACATTGAACTCCCCACCCTATCGTTGTAGAACCTTCTGGCGAGAACTAGCTCCGATGACAGCATGCATCTTCTGACGGCAGTGGGAGTGAAATACGGCGGCCAAGGAGAACAACCAAGCGTAGAGAACTGTTGGCTAAGAAACTTTGAATGTTCGTCAAACCACACATTATGAAGCTGGGGTTGACCTGATCTTCAAAATCTGGCGCCAGTGCTGAGGGAAAAGGCTGGAGTATTGCTTGCTTAGTTAGATGGCATACAGAGTTCGCTCGAAGTTGGACACACAGCCTTCATATGGTAAGGGTTTTTTAATGGCTTGACTTCATCCCCAATACAACCTCCAATCTGAAGGTAAAGCCTTTGATTATTGTGAAATGGCCTAAATATAGAACTTTTCTTCATTGATGCATAAAACATTGTGGCGATATTTGAGAACTTTTAGGACCAGGAGCTTTGGGTATGTTTGTTCCTTGAAATAGGGTTACCTACCCGTTAGCTAGTTCGATTGTAAGGGAAACCATAAGAGAAATTAAAAATATAAAAAAAAAAACAGCTCATAAAATAACACTTCTTTGGGCACGTTGTCATACCTCTTTGTTTAAATGAATGTATAAAAACTGTGCATAACTGATATCTTTGTTTTTTGTTGCCATGTAATTACATCTTTAACAGAACCATGATGTGTATTTGTGTGTTTTATTGTTTTTTAGTTCTTTGTGGTATAATTTAGTTAGTGGCTCACTTGATGTTTATGGATCTAAGGTTGAATTTAGTTACTGCTGTTTTCGTGCACAATGCAAAATTCTAACTAGCAGAATTTTTCACATTGCTATTTTTTTTTCTTGCAATGAAACTACTGTTTGTTTTTTTATAAAAAAACAAAATTAAAAAAATTTGATCTCCAATTGTGACAACCAAAATTGGTTTGGAGTCAGGTGGAAGTATTTTTTTCTTTTTCCACATAGTTGAGTTTATTTTGGATGCTGGGTGTTTCTTCATTAATAATTGTTTTAGTAGGTATTGTGCATTTTGCCTGATGTTGATTCGGAATAATGCATACATGATCTCATTATTTTGTCTAACATGGTTGCAGGTGAGGACTCGACCCTATTTACATTGAAGTGCCGATATGGACGGGTATTTCTAACAAAGCTACAAAATGACGTATATGAACATAGGAAGGTGGCTTATGTTGACAAATATTGACTATGACTTCTTCTCCAAATTTGAGTTAGACGTAGTGGCAGAATCTATGGGCCTTCGACCCCCACTAGGCTATGTGTACAAAAAGGTTAACAAGCCAATATCAAGCAGCTTAATACAACTTATGACCGACGATGATCTTCGAGCTATGGTCCGAGCTATCGACAAGAGTAGGAGCATTCAGGTGTTCTTCTTGCAATCACCACGAAGGCTCAATATCCGATCTTGGTGTCCTACGCCTTCTAAAGGCCAAGAGCCAATCATTGAAGAAATTGAAGACGGGGAGGAGGTTAGATTGGCCTCGAGGAATGGAGAGGGCAGATGTTCAATAAGGATAACTGAACTTGTAGAAGATGTTGATGAGGCACCTGAAAGCCAGCCATTGACTGGAGATGAGCCACCAAATCCATCTCAAAATCTGTTTGGTGCGACTCTTGATGAAGACATGAGGGTTTGGGAAGAAATCTTAACAAATGACACTTGCCTTGAAGAAATTTTTAATTGGGGCACTGTTGGCCACTTTCAAGTAGGCAACAATGAGTTTCATTTCAGAAGCAAGCCAGTTAGTGGCAATAATGGGCTGTGAGATAACATCGAAATAGGTCCGATCGATGTACATCAACCCCCATTCAATGAAGAGAGTGTCTATGAAGAAGTTGCCGGACAAGGGGCTGAAGTTGATGAAGAAGGCGATGAAAATGGGGC
>CAVNYN010278197.1:0-23854 GCA_963692815.1 Nyctanthes arbor-tristis
AAGCCAGTTAGTGGCAATAATGGGCTGTGAGATAACATCGAAATAGGTCCGATCGATGTACATCAACCCCCATTCAATGAAGAGAGTGTCTATGAAGAAGTTGCCGGACAAGGGGCTGAAGTTGATGAAGAAGGCGATGAAAATGGGGCTGATGCGATCGCCAGTGGAGGTGATTTAGAACTGGATAAAGAGGACAACCTTGAGTCGGAGTGCAAAGATAGTTGGAGATGGTTCTTGGAATAGATCGGAAGAGGTCGTGTAGGGAAAGAGTGTAGGCAATGGTGTAGATCTCGGTGGGACAATTATGTCAGATAAACAAAAAGGATTGTTGGATGTAGTTGAGGCATGTTGCCCAGGTGCTGAGCCTCTGTTTTGTGTGCGCCATCTCTATTGTAAATTCAAGAAAAGCATACTCAAGTTTGATCTTGAAGTTAGGTCTTTGGGCAGCCGCTCGTGCCACAACCCATGCCGATTAGTTAACAGCCATGGAAAAGCTTAAGGAAGAAAGCCCTAACGCATATGGATGGCTAATCAAATGACCAGCATTGCATTGGAGTCAAGCTTACTTTCGGGAAGACAACCAATGCGATATCCTCCTCAATAATATCTGTGAGTCCTTTAACGCTGCCATTGTTGAAGCTAAGGACAAGCCAATCATAACAATGCTAGAGAAGATTCGAGATTATTTGATGACAAGGTTGGCAACAAAGAGAGCAAGTGTGCAAAAGTGGTCCCATGCTTTTGGCCCTAAGATTATGAAAATAATGGAAAAAACAAAAAATGAGAGCTGGTGCTCTAGAGCCTCATATGCAGGTGACCAAAAATTTGAGGTGATGGATGGTCGTGGCCTCAAATATGCCGTGGACTTATCACGTAGGACTTGCACATGCAGGAGGATGCAATTGACGGCCTTCTATGTAGCTATGCAATGAGTGCAATTAGAAACTAGGGGTTAAATGTTGACGATTATGTAGCAGAATGCTACAGTCGAGAAGCATTCTTGAGGACTTATACGCCACTTATTCCATCAATGGCAGGCCCAAAATTTTGGAAACAGCGCACTACACAATCAGTCCAGCCACCACCATTCAGGTAAAGGACATTCAGTGCACTATGTGATCTGGCTCAGTTTATGATTTTGGTTAAAACTTAATTATTCTTTATGGTGCTTTAACATCTATTACATTCCAATCACTAGTAATATATTTAGAGTTGTGTTGTATATGGATATGCATTCAAATATATTACCTTGTTCAATTCCACAAGACACAACCAGATAGGCCTAAAAGAGCAAGAAAAAGAGAAACAGAAGAACCCCCGCCAACCTGTAAAAAAATAGGTAGACATGGCATGCAAATGACATGCCAAAATTGTGGCCATGTCGGACACAACAAGAGAGGCTGCAAGCGACCCAAGAACGGGGCTAGGAGTAGTGGAGCCAACACCAAAAGCCATAGCAAAAGAAAATATTGAGTTTGGCATTGCCGACTTCCATTTTGTTGCTGTTTGGGCACCACTGCATAGTATAGGAGTATAGCTTGAGTGTAGGATGGTGGTTTTTGTATATTTAATATGTTATTTTGGATACTTACTATGGCGGTGGTTTTTGTACATTGCTTTTGTTCTTTCGGATGATTGCCCAGGCATTTGGTTTGTAAATTCATGAACCTTAAGTGATATTAGCTTTGATAACCATAGGATGCTGTCGATTTGTGTATTGTTTTGCTGACTATAAAGGCTTATTGAACTATATATTCGTTGTGTATGGTTGAAATATAGTGTGGCCTTAATCTTGAGTTTCTGGATCTTTACCATGGCTGTTTTAGATCTACTTGACGTAGGGAAATGCTTCAATGTTATCTGTTAATCGCATCCCCAACCTTTGAAAGGTTTAGCAGTAAAGGTCCGCAACCTTTCAGAAGTTTGGCATCACGGGTCCCCAACCTTTTAAAGGTTTTACTCCATTCATCCCCAACGTTTCATTTCTATTTTACGATTCATCCTTAACCTTTACTTGGTAGATTCTAGATCCCCTCCCAAACTCATTTTCTCCACAGAAGACACATATGCAACATTCATTTCATAGCAAAACATAGAATGTTGGATTACATTTAGCAATGTTTCGAAACACATTATCTTACATAGGATTCGTTACATAGTATTGGTACGTGAGTTCCCCGCCCTTGATCCTCTAATAATAAGGGGCCATGTGTGCATGAGGTCTCTCCGTAAGGGAGAAGCCTCCTCTTCTTAGAATTTCTCCTTCTAGTGCTAGCATTTCCAGTTTGAGGACCTAACTGCAATCGTACCCAAAGGTTACAACATCAGCTGATAAGTTTTCAATATTTTTGCCAAAATGCAAGAGCCGCGGAATAGCGAGCCCGCTTGAACTAAATTCGAACCTCCAATTTCCATTCCTAATTCTCAATTCGAATTTTCACCCACAGATCACAGCATTTTAGTATGTTCGCTTAATCTGCAAGAGTAAAATTGGTATTTTCCTACCCAAAGAATTGTTAATCAGAGAAAAAAGCAGCCATGGAAGGAGAAGGAAGATCGGAGACGGAGTTCACGAATATCGAGACAGCTGCTGAGTCTTTCAACACTTCAGTGATTTTTCATGTCGTTGTTGATATTGTCGGCTTCATCCTTTTCATGCACCAACAAATCCCTTCGTAAATCACTTGCCTTGTTAAATATTTTTTGGATATATTAATTTCAAAAGTGAAAATGATTTGCTTGCTTTCTTAGTTTTTTTTTTTTAATTTATTATAATTACATATTATATTGGCAGTGTATTGCAGGATATGAATCAAGAATTTGATGAATTGAGGGATGAGTATAATGACTTGGTGAGTCAATTTGGATTTTGGTATCTGGCAACGTGTTAGGCTACGGTCAAAATGGTTTAATACAAGTATATTTGCTCAAATGAAAAATTTATAATAAATTTTAAATTAAATAATATTGTTTAATCGTAGTTTGAAGTTAAGTTGCAAGCTTCTAATGTTTAGCAGCTCGTTTAGCCTTTTTCCACGGTGGGAAAGTTTGTGAGGTATCGAAAAACAGCATGTTAAGCAACGTGTGCTCTTCCGATCTACAGTAAGAAAGAAAGGAAAGAAAAAAAGGCCAAACATTCTCCAAGTTTAATTTGGAAAAAGATTTTGAAATCTCTTATTGTTATTGATTGGGAGATGGATGCACACCACAAAGTGAAGTGAAGGCAGTGTCATCAAGGAGAAAGCAAGCTGCGAGGAAGAGAGAAATAAAAATGGGAATTAGAAGGCTGGAGAAATTGATGAGTACTGTTGCTAATCTTAAGAATGCAGTTCAATTGATGATTACAGAAATTCCTACTCTGGAGAAAATTACTCTGGTTCTTGGACCTAGTCCTTTAAGGCCTGTGCATGTTTATGAGTTGTGTTTTTCACACGGGGGAGTTATTTCGGGAGATTTTGGTCGAAGTAAAGTCGCCGACAGGCTTTCGAGAAAGGTTCTTATGAATTATTCAGAGCATTCCATTTCTCAGTCTGGTGGAACTCTGTATTGATTAAATTGTTACTTTGACATTGGCAGTTCGCACATTGACATCAAGAGGTGCAGGATCAGAATCGTATACTGGTATTTAGAGTGTTTGTTTATGATGCCGAACCAAAGGGTAAGCTCGCAAACTCGAGCAACTCGCAAGTTGCCAAGTTAAGAACCCGCAAGTTCTTAGGAGAAATCAAGACGAATTCTTGAAATAATATTTATTCATAAAAATAGTGTATTCAATACAATGGAAATAAGCCCTATATTTATAAGGTTCAAAATCAACCTAATTCCGGGATAATTAAGGAAAACTATATTAGAAGTCTAGAACAAGTAAACCAATAGAACAAATAACCTACTAGACTAAGTAATAATAAATAAAACCTAATTAAATTAAATAAACCCTAATAAAAAATAACAATAAATTAAAATAAGCTAGATAAAATAATTATATCTTTGATGATCTGCATCATTCTCCCTGGATGAGAAAAACTCGACTCCGGCGAGTTAAACTGTAGTGTCTAAACCATAGAGGCCGATCTTTCTTCATCATCAAGCAATCATATAGAACTTTTAACAACCATATGAAGCATAACTCTAACCAAGGAGGGTGATCTTTAGTGCGAATGAAATACTGACAGAAGACCTTTGTAAGTGACATATGGTGCAACTCATTTAAAATAACATCAACTGAACCCATAGTATGAGTAGCATGTTGTAGCATGGTAGACTCGCCTGCATAAAACAATGATTGCAAAACTGGTGGCTCTAACGAACCCCAACAAGATAACAATTTGACAATATTGAAATCCAAACTTCTATTCAAGTGCAATGACAAGTCAAACAAATTATTTGCAAGTTTTGAATCCATGGCTTTGTTCTTAACATATTTTGAAAATTGACTTAAAGAAACAAGGAGTAAAACATAAAAATTTTCTTGAAAAGATATATACCAACCATGCACATTCAAAACAAACAGATAACTCTCATTATTTAAAATAATTCTGCATTTGATCTCAGTATGAGAATTATGAAGATAGTGAACAGTTGTTTGGGTTGGAATAATGTGAAGAAAGTTAGTAGGCAAAAGACTGATATCAATAGGAAATGAGTGCAATCGGACAAATGCTTTGGCAAAGAAAGTGGCAAGTGGAAAAATATCAGACACATGAGGCAGCTCCACATAAAAGTTACAGTTGAAGGCGGGTAAGGTTATGAGAGGAGACTCAAGATACGGCTCAAAACTTACATTCTCATCGTCAGAGTACTTTACGGGCTCAAACATTTCATCCTCACTGTCAGAAGGCTCTATAGGGTCAACAATATAGATAGTATCATCCGAACCGGGAGTTGACACAAAACAAATAGGCTCAGGCTTATTAGAAGGGGATGACTTAGGCTTGCAGTTCAATTTAGATGATTCTTTTGACACAATTTTGTGAGTCTTTCAACGCCCAAAGTATAATCGTAGGCTTCTTGTAATGACTGAGATGGGAGTCTAAACCAACTTTTTATGTTAGGATCCAATCCATCTACAAATCTAGAAGCAATGTCATTTAGAGATTCATACATACCACAACTCCTAGCTAATAGGTTGAAGTGAGTGAAATATTCATGAACAGTGGATGATCCTTGCCTACAATGCAAAAAGAATTTGTCTAACAACTGAGTTCGATAATAGACAGGGGCATATTTATCGTTTAAGAGTCGTTTCATCTCATCCTATGAAATAATATGACGTTGTTCTAACAATTCAACTATTTTCCTAATTATTCTCCAATCATATCTGACAGTCCCAATAAGTGTTAAGCTAGCAAGATCAATGCAATGAGAGCCAATTATGTTATGTGAGTTAAAGGGATTTTTCAGATCATATATCCAACCAAGAAATGCTTCAGGATTAGATCCATTTCTTTCAAATCAACTTGATCTTTTGGGTTGAGGAAGATTGAATTATTATGCTTCCTTACTTTGACTTTCTTTTGGGAAATTTTTAAGCTGCTGCTTGGACGATAGCGATTTCACGTCCTGCAGTATCCTATGGGATCAGGTGATCTTCCTAAGTTAAACTATCTCATGGCATATAGCTTGATATCTTTCTTAAGTTCAGTCTCTTTACAGTCTTTAGAGATTGCGTCTCTTCACATACCGTTGCAGATAGTGCCTTTCAGATTGCGATTTAAGTCCAGACCCAGAAATCTGGCAATGGATGCTGAACCTAATGACTGTCAAACAGCTAGTTCCGCTGGTCTTTTGGCTTGTCCATCAACTGATTTCATCTGGTAAATGTTTTGTTATAGAATTGTATGTGTCTTGATTCTATATGTCAACTGAGAGTTCAGTTGCTGTATTTAAGTTTACCTGTGATATCCTCAACCTTCTTCCTCTAGTTTCTAGACAGAAAACCCAAGTTCTAAATTCAAGTTTCTCCGTTCTTTTAGATTTCAGTTTTGTTTAAATGCAATTTCCTTGCTTTGAATCTCTTGGCAGGCAATCCCACCAATGAATTCTTTTATTTATTTATTTATTTATTTCTTCTTCCTCTCAATATTTTCTTCCTGTTATAGTAAATAACAATGCCAAAATTCATTACATCCCATATTTAGAATCCTATATATACAATGCATGGATTTAATTTCTCCATTTCTATACTAATGATAGAATCAATATATTTGTTTCTGTATTTTTAGAGAATCTGAACTTGGGAGGAGGTAATGTAGTTTCCTTTTTGGAGTGCAGAGTTGGAGGGGAAATGAAGTGTTGGAATGCCTGTAACTAAATCAGTATGTTATAACCAGAAGCTTGATGTCTCTGCAGGTTCCAGTGTCCCCATACAATCAAGGGGCTGGCTTCCAGAGCATCGCCGGTTGAAGAATGATGTCTGGTCTTGCAGAGTTTGTAACATCCTCTAGATAGTTTTAGTTCAAGGTATAACTTCCTTTTCTAGAAGTCATTTCCCACATTGTGGTTGTAATGCTTCTTTTTGCGATAGAGGCAATCTTTGTAACTGATACAATTGTGATCATTAGAATTAGATTTTGTCAGGCCCAACAAGTTTGCTGTTGATAAATATTGAAGGTAATTGGTAAAAGAAAAGCTGTGATTAGACCCCCTTGAGGGTTGTGTAATAGTTTAGGAGTTCCCAGAAAAAATTCTACTACTTCCTGAGCACTCAAGACTCTGTACTCCACCCATTCATTTTAGACGTGTATTTTTTGGGACCCCCTCTACCACCTCATTAAATTAATTAAATGGTCATGTTAACACACCTCTTTTTTTATTTACTTTCCTTAATTATATTTTTAATTGTTATCATCGGCAATATTTTTCAACTTGGCAAATGTTATATTTTACATTTCAATTTTTGGTTGTAACTTTTTCTATTCACATTTATCAACAATCATTTATCAAAACTCGTAGCACACTATTTTTTCAAAATGTAATTAAAGAAACTTATTTTCCTCTTTATATTTATATCTTAGTGTTTATTTTTTCCTCAAATTTATATTGCCTACAGAAACAACTTGAATATAAATAAATAAATGAAAGTAAAGAACACAAATAAGTTTATGTGAATAATTTCAAAAATATTACTGGTAAGTTAACTTTGAAATCAAATATTTTACTAGAAAATAATAGCTAAAAATTACAACCAAAGTTTGAAAAGTTAATAAAATTTTTGTTAACACTGAAAAACAGGGTGCATTTCCATTGTTAACTTGACTGCATATAAGGAGCCAGATTTAGCTCATTAGAAATCATAGGTTTTATGTCCTTGTGGAATCACTCATCAAAATACGCTTAAAACTAGTAGCAACACAAAATTTCAATTCCATTTAAATTTGTGCATCAATCCTCAATTGTCTACCATGAATTTCACGTTTCAATCAAACACGATCTAAATGGAAAATATTTTTCGATTTCATAGCAAACAAAAACTAGGGGACGATGTGGAATTTATTTTCTATGGAAATAGGTAAAAATCTGCACCATGAATTTCAATTCAAGAATTTTTTTTCATGATCAAATTGACATTTTCTATTGGAAAACATTTCAATCAAACATAATTAGTGTAAATACGCCACACTTAGCATTATAATTAGTGCTTAAGAAATTTGTTTTTTCTTTTTTTTCTTTTTTTTTCTTGTTTTTTTTTTTTTTTGAGAGGAGAAAGCTTATTCATTCATAAAATCAGAGTGGAGTACATTAGAAATAAAAGAAGAAGGAAAATTAAACCATTAAATAGAATCAGACAAAGAATCCGCCGCTTTTGCTAATGCATGAGCAACGCGATTCGCTGATCTTCTAACCCAGGGTTAATTGATCCCTTGAATTTCATGAGCCAATTAATGACAGTCATCAATAATCATACCAAAATATGTACGGTTAGACTTCCCATGACGAAGCGCATTGGGGACAACCAAGGCATCCATTTCAATGGTTAAGGTGCCTTGAAACCGATCTTTAACCCAACTCAAAGCTTCTCTGATACCCAACGCCTCAGCAATTACTGGCTCGAATTCACCCCAAAGTGGTAAAGTCTTAGCTGCAACAAAGGACCCTTGTGCATCTCGAACAACCATTCCTAAACCAATCTTCCATTGTACACCAAAAATGGTTGCATCTACATTGAGCTTGAGAGAGCCAACACTGGGAGGCATCCATCTTGTAACAATAATCTGATCATCCATTACCGCGGGTGGTAAAGCAGGAAGCTGAGCATCGCGCCACTGCTGGAGATAGTTTCTAGCAGAAGCGACAACCTTAAGAACTGGGGATGACTTTGCTTGCCACACCGACTCATTTCTATTATTCCACAATGACCAACAAATCATAGCAATGGTTTCTTTAGCATCGCTGTCATCCTCAAATACCATATGGAGCCATTTTTTGAAAGAGGAGACATTGAAATTCTGAAATTGGGTTCCAGAAGCCACCCAAACCCGATGAGCAAAATCACAAAGGACTAAAGAGTGAAGGATCGTCTCACTTTCAGTGTAGCATACAGGGCAATGGGCATCAACATCCACTCTTCTGATACATAACAAGTCCGCTGTAGGCAATACATTTGAAGCATCACGTCAAAGAAAGTTTCTCACCTTAGCTGGGATTTTCAGTTTCCATATCTGCTTCCAAATATGGTCATTGTTCTGTTGGGTAGCATCAAAATAATGCTTCATGAGGGCATGGTATCCACTCCAGGCTGAACATACTCCATTTTTATCATGCAGCCAGAAAATGCAGTCATCAAAAGCTCTAGAACTCAAAGGAATATTCAGAATAAGGCTTCCATCAGTAGCATTGAATAGGTCATTGATAATATCGAAATCCCACTTCAAGTTGCCTTCAATCATTAGTTGATCAACAGTGATCTCCTCTCCACCAGGAATAGAAATAGAAGAGATGAAGCCTTGGTTAGAATTCAATAGCCAAGGGTCTCTCCAAACACGAATGGAACGGTCACGACCCACCCGAAATCTGCAGCCCTTTTGAAGTAACGATTGGGCAGCCACAATGCTCCTCCAAACATAGCTCGGGTTATGATCCACCTTGGCTTCAGGGAAACTTGTTGAGAGAAAGTTGAAGACACGAGAAACAAGAGCCTCATGATCAACTATAAACTTCCATCCATGTTTACCTAGCAATGCTATGTTGGTCTCATGAAGTTTTTTAAATCCAAGTCCTTCGCTGCTTTTCGGAATGCACATTTATTTCCATCTCATCCAGTTAATCCCCTTTTCTGTTCCTTGTTTCGATCTCCACCTGAAGTTATTCATTAATTGTTCAATTTCTATACACAGTTGCATGGGAATAAGGAAGACACTCATGACATAATTCGGTACAGCTTGGGTGAATGTTTTGAGCAAAATTTCTTTACCAGCTCTCGACAAGAATTTTTCTTTGTAGCCTTGTAGTTTCTGCCAAACTCTATCCTTGATGAATGCAAAGATCTCCGGTTTCTTTCTCCCCATGATTGAAGGTAAACCAAGATACTTGTCATCGGAAGAGCACACGCTTGTATCCCCAAATTATTGCACATAATAATCTGATGATCATTGGCTACATTAGAACTGAAACAAATAGTTGACTTTTGAAAGTTAATGGATTGACCTGACTCCCGCTCATAATGGCTCCAGACCTCCTTAACCGTATTGCATTCTTACAAGTTTGCCCGGAAAAAAAGAAGGCTGCAATCCGTGAAGAATAGATGAGAGATAGTCGGAGCTTTCCTAGCAATTTTACAGCCATGAAGTGCCCCAGAAGCCACCTTACTGTTGAGATATAATGATAAACTCTCTGCACAAAGAATATACAAATACGGGGATAGTGGACAACCTTGACGTTATCCTCTTTCAGGGATGATAGGACCCAGTTCGACCTCTCCATGAATAATATTATAGCGGACAGAAGAAGCAAAAAGAAGGATCTAGTTGACCCACTTTCTATGAAATCCCATTTTGAGCATGACATTTTTCAAGAAACTCCACTCTAACCGATCATATGCCTTACTAATGTCTATTTTCGAGGCAGCCACTCCTTTTTTACCTTGCTTCTTTCTCTTCATATAATGGAGTGTCTCAAATGCAATCAAGATGTTGTCCGTAATAGACCTTCCCGGTACAAAAGAACATTGAGTTTCAGAGATAATTTCCGGCAAGATGCATTTAAGACGGTTGGCAAGTGTCTTAGCAATGATCTTGTATAAGATATTAGACAAGGAGATAGGTCACAAATCATGCATGGTTTCCAGATTATGTTTCTTGGGGATGACCACTACGGACATATCATTCAATCCAGTAGGAAATCTGCAATTATCTAAACAATCCAAACACATGGAAGTAACATCCTCACCCACAATATCCCAATAGTTTTGGAAGAAGGTTGGATTCAATCCGTCCGTCCCAGGAGATTTGTCAAGATGCATGCAAAAAATGGCGTCTCTGATTTTCTGGGTTGTAAATGGAGCTAGCAAAATATCATTATGAACCGTCGAGACACGTGATGTGTAGCGACCAAAAATTTTTCTACCTAAAAATTTTATTTTAATCCACGTGCCACTACGACTTGTCCAAATAGGTTTGAAAAGTCATACTTTGATGACACGCCCGTTTAAGCCAAATCAAATAATATTACTAGAATAGAGAAATTGTAATTTAACAACAAAACTAAGTTCAACTGCAATGCGAATTAATTCCAATGACCAAGTCATGAATATCAATCGAGCCATCAAGATTATACAATAAGATTTGTGCAACTTTTAGTAATTTCTATCGAGCCAAAACATCCTAAAACCTACACTTGAGTCCCCATTCTTTTCCATTTACACTCAATATAAATACTTCAACCTTCCCTTTCACTCATTTGAGCCAAGACAAAAGAAATCAGGTAACTCTCTCTCCCTATTTGTTACTGCTTCTCCTTTTCCATTTCCATTGTCAAGTTAATGACTCCTATATTTTTTACAAGAAAACATCCACAATCTTCAAGCATCAACAACATCCAAGAAACTACTCAAAACCACCACCACATCCTTCAACTCAAGACAAGGAAAATCAGGCGCAAAGAACTCTTTTCATTATCCTATTTTTTGTGCTAAAAATCACCATTCACCACACCATGTTCATACTATTAATCATCTAAATGAATACTACTCATTCAAAAATCAAAAAACATCAAAAATACATTATAGAAATCATTATATTTCTCAACTATGAACATCAAAAATAAGAAAAGCTTCCATAATCTGGTGGCTCGGTCGAACCACGCAACTTCAAAATTTGGCCCACTCTTGAATCTTCGTTTCAAGCTACAAAATTGGTTTCTACGGCTTCCTCTCGCTGCGAGGAATACGAGGGTACCTTTACTTTCTCCGGAAAACCACCGAGACTGTCGACACCCTTCACTCAAAACCACCACCACACCTTCAAAAACTTATATCTATAGGTAGAGCTCGTCGAGGGTAACCTTTTCCACCTGTTTCTTCTCTATTTCGCCAGAGTTTTGGTTGGATTTCTTTGATTTGGAACTCAATGACCGAACCCTCCACCTCTCGAACGACTCTTTGATCTAGAATATTATCCTTCAGAATATTGCGTTTTGGTCCCTAAAAACTTTAATAACATTTAATTAAGCCCAAAACATATAGTCAACTTAAGTCTTGACCCAAAGAATTCCCAAGACATCTAAATTAACCCCAAAGTTATTACTTAAATCCAAATTGGTCTCCAAATATTTTAAATAATTTATTTTGGCCCCTAAGCTTTCAATTTTTGCATAATTGGTCCCTAACCTTTCAGATCAAATCACATAAGTCCTCAATCTTTTAATTCAAATTAAATTAACCCTCAATCTATTCAAATAATTAATTTGAAGTCCTCTAACTTTTATAAATCTCTAACTTAGTCCTTAAAAATATTAATCACACTATAAAACCTTAAATTATGAATTCTAATCCTAATTAATTTCCTTTATTGGCTAGACGGGGCACTTGGATAGTTGAGAAACTTATTTTTTCAAGAATTTAAAGCTCGACTTGGGACATTACAAGGTAGACTCCTTATTTAAAAAGTTTATTTTCTTAAACGTGCGCACTTAATTGATTTACATTATAGTGATATGCATGATTATTATTGTGAATTTGATGTTATCACCTATTAAAAGGCATAAGTGTTATATGGACCTATTAAAAGGTCTCGCCTATTAAGAGGCGCTTTATGATGTTGGTCTATTAAAAGGCTTATGAGTTTCATGCTTATTAAAAAGCATGTTAGTTTGCATAGTTGTGTGTAATATTGTGATATGAATATGAATGGTGCGCGAGGTCTACTGAGTATTTAAATATACTCATTCTTTCCAATAGAACAAATTTTAGGTTTCGGAGCCGGTTGTGGAATGACGAACGGTGGCCACAATTAAGTTACATTTTGAGGAATTAATCTTTTGGAAATTGTGTGTTAATCGTGGAGAAAATATTTGAGATCTTCACTTATTTTGTTACAATCGTCAAAGATTAATATTCTATGGTCATCTTCCGTACTCGTCAAAAACTTACTTTATTGAATTTTGTCTTTTTCCACATTTTATTATTTTAAATAGTTAACGAGAAAAGTCAAACTAGCGACCCGAGTACTTTTCAAATTCAGGGTGTTATAGCTTGTTATCAGAGCGGGTCTATGTTTCTATAGACTTGCCAACTTTTAAAATATATATATAATAATAAGTAACAAAATAAAATTTCGGATGCCACCGTCATCGTTCCACTCCGCCGACTCTGAGGTAAGAAAGAAGTTATGGAATTTTAAATTTATGTTTATCGGATTTTCAGATGAAGAGTCAATGAGATATTAAAGATGAGAAGTAAATTAGATCCGATAATGAAAGAAAAGCGAGTCGAGCATAATTTTTCTTTAGATACTGTAAAGTATGACTATTTTAATAAGAGATTTCATTCTAGTCCTCGAGATTTGACTAAAAGATATTAGTAAACCCTACCTAATTGGACTTTGAATTTTATTTGCAAAGGAAAATGCCACAACAAAGTCAGACTAGTATGTTGCGTGACTTGCTCTAAGCTTTTGAGGAGCTTAGAGAGTCGACGCCCCGTGCCACTATGTCGGTTGTACTACCTGCTACCCAGCCACTACCAGTGATTGAACAATTCCAACGATACAAACCCTCCCACCTTTGAGGGGGGCAATGGCCCACTTGCTATAAAAAATGGCAATGGGACATCAGAAAGATCTTCAAACACATCTCCTGTCCCAATGACAAGAAGGTGTCATGTGCTGAATTCATGCTGGTGGGAAGTGATGTCCATTAGTGGGAGTCAGCTTGTCGAATGAGGACCGAGGAAGAGCAATACAGCCTCAGTTGGGAACAATTCAAGAAGGAAATAACAGACAAGTATTTCCCCTAAGCATTGAGAGATCTTATGGAAATAAAGTTCCTACGTCTAAACCAGGGGGACTCCGATATCATGGAGTATGAAAGAAAGTTTGAGGAGTTGTCTCGATACGCCCCACATTTGGTCAGTACGGAGGCAATGAAGGCACGTTGATTTGAAAGAGGCTTACGACCAGAAATCCGTACAATTGTAAGCATACTTGAGCTGCCCACATATCAAGAAGTGGTGAGAAAGGCCCAGGCAGTGGCTTTTTCTGCTAGAAAATTTGGTGGACAAGAAAGTCAAAACTTTCAGAAGGATCAGGGAAAGAGAAAGTGGCACAATCACCATCAGTCTCAAACTCAGAACGGGAATCGACCTCCCAATAAGAAGCCCTACACTGGACCCACTGGAGGTCAGGCTAGTAGCGATATCCCACAGTGCCCCAAGTGTAAGAAGCATCATCGGGGTGAATGCCTATTTGGAAAAGGTGTTTGCTACAAATATGGCCAGCTGGGTCATTTTGCCAATGAGTATCATGCTGCACCCGCTCGGAACTCTGAGCCGACTAAGGACGCTGACCAGAATAAGAAGGGAAAGGCACTAGTCTTCGCTATGACACATGAGCAAGACACTGATGACGCTGACGTGATTGCAAGTATACTATCTGTCTCTCGTATTCTTGTTTACGTCTTAATTGACTCTGGTGCTACGCATTCGTTCATATCTGCTGCATGCCTAGCTAGATTGAATTTGATAGGAGAAAGAACTGGTAGTACACTAGAAGTTAGCCTACCATCAGGAGGTGTAATTGATACTAATAAGATAGGTAGGGCTATACCAATAGACTTTGATGGTCTAGTACTAGAAGCAGACATGAACTGGTTGAAAAATTGAGATGAAAAATTTTGATATCATCTTGGGAATGGACTGGTTGAGTAGCAACCGTGTGACTATTATGTGTCACGAGAAGGAAGTAGTGTTCCATAAGAATGGAGATGATGAATTTAAATTTTATAGATAAAAAATTAAGGCACTCCCTCGCCTTATTTCGGCCATGCAAGCGAAAAAGCTTTTGGGGAAGGTAAACTGCCAAGGGTATCTAGTTTGCCTACAGGGTAAGCTAACTGATGAGATTACGTTGGATCGTGTGCCAGTTGTTAGGGAATACGCTGACGTGTTCCCAGACGACCTACCAGGCATCTCACCTGATAGGCAAGTGGAATTTGTCATCGATTTAGCACCTGGGGCTACACCTACGTCTAAGGCTCCGTATCGAATGGCAACAAAGGAGTTGCAAGAATTGAAAGTGCAGTTAGAAGAGCTACTGGAAAAGGGTTTTATCAGGCCGAGTGTGTCACCATAGGGAGCACCAGTATTATTTGTCAAGAAGAAAGACGGGAGTATGAGAATGTGTATCGATTATCGAGTACTTAACAAGCTCACTATTAAGAATAAGTATCCCCTTCCAAGGATCGAGGATTTATTCGATCAGTTGAAGGGAGCTGCTACATTCTCAAAGATCGATTTACGATCGGGTTACCATCAATTGAAGATCAAACCCGCTGACATAGCAAAGACAGTGTTTAGGACATGTTATGGACATTATGAATTTACAGTAATGCTTTTCGGCCTCACCAATGCTCCAGCGGTGTTCATGGACTTAATGAATCGAGTATTTCACCAATATTTGGACAAGTTTGTCATTGTTTTCATTGATGACATTTTGATATATTCGAGGGATGCAAGGCAGCATGAGGAGCATTTGAGAACCATATTGGAGATTCTTCGAGCAGAAAAACTCTACGCAAAATACAAGAAATGTGAATTTTGGTTAGAGAAAGTTGGATTCTTGGGTCACATTGTAACTGCTAAAGGTATTGAAGTTGATCCTTCTAAAGTTGAGACTGTGTCAAACTGGGCAACACCTATGAATGTTGGAGATGTGAGGAGTTTCTTGGGATTGGCCAGTTGCTGTCGGCGATTCATTGAAGGATTCTCTAAGATAGCGGGCCCGTTGACCCAGTTGACTCGAAAAGGTGTTAAGTTCCAGTAGACTGATAAATGTGAATAGAGCTTTTAGGAACTAAAGAAGCGGTTGGATTCGGCTCCAATATTAACAATACCAGATGGATCGGACAGATTTGTGATTTACAGCGATGCTTCCAAATATGGTTGAGGCTGTGTACTTATGTAGAAAGGAAATGTCATAGCATATGCGTCGAGGCAGTTAAAGCAATATGAACGAAATTATCCGACGCATGACCTTGAACTCGCAGCGGTAGTCCACGCCTTGAAGATTTCGTGCCACTACCTGTACGGAAGTAAATGCGAAATCTACACTGACCACAAGAATCTCAAGTACTTCTTCACACAGAAGGAATTAAATATGAGACAACGGAGGTGGTTGGAGTTAGTGAAGGACTATAATTGTACCATACTTTACCACCCAGGTAAAGCTAATGTGGTTGTCGATGCTCTGAGCAGAAAGAATGCCAGTCAGTTGTCCGTATTGAGAACTATGCAAGAATAGTTAATTTATGATTTTGAGAATATGAGGATTGAAGTAGTAACCCTATCATCTCAGAAGTCTAGCAGACTAGCTAGCTTAACAATTAAGCATGATTTGAGAGATCGGATTGTGACGGCTCAAAAGGATGATAATTTTTTAGAGAAGATACGAGCTAGTATTGGAACAGAGAAGATGGCAGGATTTTCACTTACTACAGACGGGGCGCTCATGTTTATAGGGAGCGTTTGTTTGCCAAAAGATGAGCAGATTAGGAACAAGATTCTAACTGGAGCTCAATTCGCCCCTTATGTAGCACACCCCGGTGGGACAAAGATGTATCGGAATCTGCGTGATACTTTCTGGTGGAGGAATATGAAAGGGAGTATCGTAAAATTTGTTGCAAAGTGAGATGGTGTGCCAACAGGTTAAGGCGGAACACTAGAGGCCATCAGGACTGTTAAATCCGTCATAAATACCAGAATGGAAATGGGAGAAAATCTCTATGGATTTTGTATTAGGTCTCCCGACATCAGAAAAAGGGCATGATGCCATCTGAGTAATTGTGGATCGCCTCACAAAGTCAGCTCACTCTCTGCCAGTTCGTATAAGTTTCAGTTTGGACCAATTAGCCCAATTGTATGTCAGAGAGATTGTCAGATTACATGGATTGCCAGTATCTATCGTATCAGACAGGGATCCCAGATTCACTTTGAGATTTAGGAGAAGTCTTCAGGCAGCGATGGGAACTAAGTTGAATTTTAGTACTCCTACCATCCCCAGACATATGGGCAAACTAAAAGAACTAATCAGACTATGGAAGATATGTTGAGTGCATGTATGCTAGATTTAGGTGGTAGTTGGGAAAAACGCTTACCATTGGTAGAGTTCGCCTATAACAACAGTTTTCAGGCGACCATTGGTATGGCTCCATACGAAGCATTGTATGGCCGTCAGTGCCGATCACCCATCCACTGGGATGAGGTCGGTGAAAGGAAACTTCTTGGTCCAGAATTAGTTAAGGAAACTATTGAATCCATTGAGAAAATCAAATTGAGTATTAAAGCTGCACAAGATAAACAAAAGAGCCATGCCGATAAGAGGAGAAAGGATTTGGAGTTTCAAGTCGGTGAAAAAGTATTTCTCAAAGTAGCTCCGATGAAGGGTATCTTGCATTTTGGCAAGAGAGAAAAGCCGAGACCGAGATTCATTGGGCCGTTTGAAATACTCGAGAGGATTGGGAATGTAGCTTATCGATTACCATTGCCACCAGAACTCTCAGCTGTGCACAATGTGTTTCATGTTTCATTGTTCAGAAAGTATATCGTTGACACGAGTCACGTGGTGAGTATATAGTCAATTAATGTTCAAGAAGATTTGACTTATGAAGAGGCACATGTCTGTATATTGGAAAGAAAGGTTCATGTCCTGAGAAATAAAGAAATTTCGTAAGTCAAAGTCTAATGGAGTAAGCGTGGCAGAGATAAAGCCACATGGGAAAAGGAAGAAGATATCCGAAAGGATTATCCAGACCTTCTAGATCAAGTAAGTTTAATTTCGAGGACGAAATTTTTTTTAAGCGGGTAAGTTTGTAGCGACTGAAAATTTTTCTACCTAAAAATTTTTATTTTAATCCACGTGTCACTACGACTTGTCCAAATAGGTTTGAAAAGTCATACTTCAATGACTCGCCCGTTTAAGCCAAATCAAATAATATTACTGGAATAGAGAAACTGTAATTTAACAACAAAACTAAGTTCAACTGCAATGCAAATTAATTCCATTGACCAAGTCATGAATATCAATCGAGCCATCAAGATTATACAATAAGATTTTTGCAACTTTTAATAATTTCTATTGAGCCAAAACATCCTAAAACCTATACTTGAGTCCCCATTCTTTTCCATTTACACTCAATATAAATACTTCAACCCTCCCTTTCACTCATTTGAGCCAAGACAAAAGAAATCAAGTAACTCTCTCTCTCCCTTATTTGTTACTGCTGCTCCTTCTCCATTTCCATTGTCAAGTTAATGACTCCTATATTTTTTACAAGAAAACATCCACAATCTTCAAGCATCAACAACATCCAAGAAGCTACTCAAAAACTTTCAACATCCTTCAACTCAAAACAAGGAAAATCAGGTTCAAAGAACTCTTTTCATTATCCTATTTTTTGTGCTAAAAATCACCATTCACCACACCATGTTCATGCTACTAATAATCTAAATGAATACTACTCATTCAAAAATCAAAAAACTTCACAAATACATTATAGAAATCATTATATTTCTCAACTATGAACATCAAAAATAAGAAAAGCTTGCATAACCCTGTGGCTCGGTCGAACCGAGCAACTTCAAAATTTGGTCCACTCTTGAATCTTCGTTTCAAGCTACAAAATTAGTGTCTAAGGCTTCCTCTCGCTGCGAGGAACACGAGGGTACCTTTACTTTCACCGGAAAACCACCATGCTCGCTGGAAAACCACCGAGACCGTCGACACCCTTCGCCCAAAACCACCACCACACCTTCAAAAATTTAAATCTTATGGGTAGAGCTCGTCGAGGGCAACCTTTTCCACCTGTTTCTTCTCTATTTCGCCAGAGTTTTGGTTGGATTTCTTTGATTTGGAGCTCAATGACCGAATCCTCCATCTCTCGAACGACTCTATGTTCTTCTTTTGGTCTTTGTCGAATAGTTATTATATCTAGAATATTATCCTTTAGGGTTATTGCGTTTTGGTCCCTAAAAACTTTAATAACATTTAATTAAACCAAAACATATAGTCAACTTAAGTCTTGACCCCAAGAATTGCCAAGACATCTAAATTAACCATAAATTTATTATTTAAATCCGAATTGGTCCCCAAATATTTTAAATAATTTATTTTGGCCCCTAAACTTTCAAATCAACTCACATAAGTCCTCAATCTTTTAATTCAAATTAAATTAACCCCCAATCTATTCAAATAATTAATTTAAAGTCCTCTGACGCTCTTCCGATCTAACTTAGTCCTTAAAAATATTAATTATATCATAAAACCTTAAATTATGAATTCTAATCCTAATTAATTTTCTTTATTGGCTAGACGAAGCGCTTAGATAGGTGAGAAACTTATTTTTTCAAGAATTTAAAGCTCAAGTTGGGACATTACAAGGTAGACTCTTTATTTAAAAAGTTTATTTTCTTAAACATACGCACTTAATTGATTCATATTATAGTGATATGCATGATTAATGTGAATTTGATATTATTGCCTATTAAAAGGCATGAGTGTTAAATGGACCTATTAAAAGGTCTCGCCTATTAAGAGGCGCTTTATGATGTTGGCCTATTAAAAAGCTTATGAGTTTCATGCTTATTAAAAGGCATGTTAGTTTGCATAGTTGTGTGTATTATTGTGATATGAATATGAATGATGCGCAGGGTTTACTGAGTATTTTAAATATACTCATTCTTTCCAATTTAACAAATTTCAGGTTTCGGAGCCAGTGGTGGAATGACGAACGGTGGCCACAATTAAATTATATTTTAAGAAATTAATCTTTTGGAAATTGTCTGTTAATCGCGGAGAAAACATTTTAGATCTTCACTTATTTTGTTACAATCGTCAAAGATTGATATTCTATGGTTATCTTCCGTACTCGTCAAAAACTTACTTATTGAATTTTGTTTTTTTCCACATTTTATTATTTTAAATAATTAACGAGAAAAGTCAAACTAGCGACCCGAGTACTTTTCAAATTCAGGGCGTTGCATGGTGTAACGAGGTCAGCCACTGGTCCAGTGCTATTCCCATGCAAAGAGGACCGAAACAAGTTCTGGAAATAATCCACCATCATGTCTTAAAGGGCTGGTGCGTCTGAGACCCTTGCTCCCAAATCATTTTTCAGTTTTTGAGCATAATTGTTCTTCCGACGAGCCGACGCTCTCTTGTGAAAGTACCTAGTATTGGAATCACCCTCTCGTAGCCAGAATTTTTTGGATCTTTGCTTCCAAGACAATTCTTGCTAATTAAGTGCTCCAAAGTATTCAGTTTATATTCTATGAAACTCCTGCAAACCAGCGCTGTCTCTATGGGAATGAAGTCTACGCATGGCTTCCTTGCATTTACGAACTTTATGACTAATCCCCCGCCGACCAAACCCTCCCCACGAGATAAGGTCCAGACCACAAAGCTCCAAACGCCAATGAAGAGGTCCTCCCGCACTTCTATTCCAACTAGAATTCACAACCAGTTTCGATTCAGCTTCATGTGTCCAATGGTTCTCAAATCAAAATTTCTTATGCAAAGGAACGAGGTGGAGAGTGCAATGAATGGTTGTAAAAGAAGGGGAGAATGATCCGAGGAATAGATACCCAGGTTCTGCCCATGGGCGTCATGAAAAATATTGGACCAATTCGTATTAGTAAAAACCCTGTCAAGTCTCTCTTCGATCCATCCATCTGAGCCGCGACTTTTAAACCATGTGTATTGATAGCCATCCATCCCAAGATTATATAATTGACAATCTTCAATTGCTTCTCGAAAACCCGTCAACAGCCAATTTGGGTGATCATTACGTCCAAACTTTTCATGAGTGAATAATATATCATTGAGATCCAATACATACCCATGGGAGGTGGGAAGCCGCAAGTAATCTCAGGTGGTCCAAACTCTCGAGACGTCTACTTCTCTCCGGGACTCCATAGTATCCAGTGAGACGCCATAAAGGTTGATTAAAGATAGACACCTCAATATCAATATGATATCGAGACATGCTAATAAGAGAGGCCATTTGTTGTTCTTTCCACGAAAGGACTAAGCCTCCACTGTGACCCGAGCAATCAAAGGTAAGTAAACCATCAAAACCCAACTTATTTTTTATTGACATCATTTTTTGTTTACAAGATAATGTTTCAACTAGAAAAATAAAATCAGGCTTATTATTAGAAACTAGATCCAATAGGACCTGAACTGCACATGGGTTACCCAGCCCACGGCAGTTCTAACTTAAAACACTCATGTCGATCGGTGGGTTTGAGTAGCAGAGCCCACCGTTAGTAGGTTTTTTGAAGTCTCTTGGATTGGGTCAGCCTCATCAATTGGGCTAGAGAGTGTCAAGCTAGCCTGATTGTCCATCCTCCGTCTCTTCGGGTCTAAAACTATGACACCTGCATTGTAGAGGAATCTTCCTCTAGTTGGTCTTGATCAATTCCATCCTTATAGAGGGGATTTTCCTTCATTAATAGATTTGGACCGTAACTGTCCCCTCCATCAGCCATAATTGGTGCCTTCCCTCTATTCATATGCGGATTCTCAGGAGATATCACTTAAGAATTTTAGAATCAAATATATATACATATATACACACACGCATGGTAAGCTAAGGATTGAAATAAAAATCACACCTTTATTCCACCATCTTAACTACATTACATATTCAAAAAAAAAAAAAGAAAAAAAAAGGGAAAAAATAACTAATAAATGCTCTAGAGATACGTGCACCATGGGCTTCTTGAATAGCGTCTTCTAAATATGACCACCTTAATGTACAACCAATCTATTGTGTTACTCCAAAACTTGAAAAATGCACATCTCAACGATTGATTAAGCACCAATGTTCCTATTACTCCCCAGAATCCAAAAAGGAATCCAATTCCCATGCTGATGTAATATCCTCGTGTTACCAATTGGTCCTCCTTTTGATTTGTCATCCCAGTAGTGTTCTTATCATTAAAGTTTGGAAGCCGATCAATTTCATCTCTTGGGCATGGTTTCATAAGTAGACAGCCACAAAGTCCACCATTTCCCTCATATGATGAAGTGTTGAAAGTTTAGTAAATGACCTATCCACGGAATTCTTCCAGACAAATTGTTATTTGACAAATCTAAGACCCCAAGCTGATCCAAGTGAGAAAGATTCACAGGAATCTCACCGCAAAGATGATTTCTTGATAAATCAAGAAAATTCAAAGATTTTAATTGTCCAATCATAGGAGGAAGGAATCCATTTAGGTTATTTCTCGAAAGATTTAACCCAACCAAACTTTCTAAGCTCGTAATTTCCCAAGGAATTTCACCTTGTAAATTATTGCTAGAAAGATCAACGAGTTTCATGAGTTTGAGAATACGATGGTACTCACGCCTTTTCCCTTTCCATGTTACATCTGTAGCCTGATAATCTTCTTCATAACGAGCATTTGAGTCAACTTTTTGAATCATGGCAGTCAAATTGTTTAGGCATTATATTTTGGTATAGAACCAGAAATGATGTTTAAAGAGATATTGAAGACGTGTATGTGGGCAAAATGGCACCGAGTTGAAGGAATATTTCCAGAAAAATCATTGGATCGTAGACTTAGAAATACCAGTTTAGGAAACTTATCTCCCAACCATGCTGGTATTTCACCAGTGAACTTATTTTCTGAAAGATCAATAAATTTTAAATGTGTGGAATTCAAATTCTCCAAAGATGCTAGGATTTCACCCGTGAAACTATTATTCTGTAGATGAAGAGAAAAAATCTAGCTCAAATTTAGTGACGGGGGTATTCCCAGCAGAAATATTATTATGTGCCAAACTAAGGTATTCACGTTCTTCTCAATTTGCCAAACAGTTTGGAAAGTCTCCTGAAAGTTGGTTATTTGAAAGGTCGAGATTATCCCAGTTGGTTGTATTACACAAAATTGTAAGTGGACCAGAAAATTTGTTATTTGACAAAATCAACATAATCTCATTTAATGTCAAAACTAGTAATGTGGAGTTAAAATCATTATGGCTAAAATCTATGCAACCGACATTAATAAACTTTGACAAATCAGGAACTAGACCATGAATGTGGTTATGGGATATGTTAATTTTTATATTCAAATTATCAGAAAATATATCCAAAAACCAAGCTGGAAAGGTGTCGTTAATTCCAGTATTTGTGATTGAAAGTTTAAATAACCGCTTCTGGGATTTAAGCAATTCTTGGAAATCAGGTCCAAGTTTGCAATAATCCAGATACAGATCATATAACTGAAAAGGAGGAACCCATCCAGATCAGCTGAAACTAAAAGAGATTTGTAGGTTGTTCATCATGCCAAGAAAACCTAGGTGGAAGAGATTAAGTGGGCTTCTGTGATGATGTCTTGGAATTGATAATCACTAAAATCCAACTTTTTTAGTTTGGAGAGGCTTCCCATCCTTGGTGGTATAGTACCGCCAAGCTTATTGCAATCTAGATATAGTTCTACCAAATTACTCAAATTCCAGAAGGATGTAGGGATAGCACCTTCAAGTTTGTTTGAAGCCAGATTGAGAAGATTGAGAGAAATGACATTGCTGATAGCATCAGGAATGTTACCTTGAAAGTTGTTATGAGAAAGATCGAGAAACCGCAATTGGAAAAGGTTGCCAAAATCAGGTATTGGACCTTGAAGTTGTTTTCAAAAAGTTCAAGATCTTGCAACTGGGAAAGGTTGCCAAGATCAGGTATTGGACCATGTAATTAGTTGCCAGAAAGGACAAGATATTGGGATGGGAAAAGGTTACTGATAAGTGTATTTTATATGCAAAAATACTTCTCTTAACTTATGCAATTCTATATGAAATCGAGCAGATTTCTACCTAATTTGTGTGAATATGGTTTATACAAGAAAAAAGCTCAAATTGGAGTGATACAAGGAAAAAGAATGATTTTTGAACAAAATTGAGACTTTACATTCAAGAAATAGCATCGAGGTGCGACTGTTCGAGAGTTCAGGTTGAAAAGATCATCTGTGATGCATTTAAAGAGAGTGGGGACCTTTACGCAGAGTCCAAGAAGTTTAGGGACGTGTTTAAAAGAAGGGAAAAACCGAAAAGGACCGTTATCGCAAGAAAAACTCAAAACAGGGACTAAACCGCACGAGATCGGAAGAGCGTCGTGCGGGCAGGCCACGGCAAGCATACCCGCGGCCACC
>CAVNYN010278203.1:0-16365 GCA_963692815.1 Nyctanthes arbor-tristis
TTGGCTGAGCTCAACTGACCATTTGACCAGGTGACTAGACAGGTTTGGCTTTTGCAATACCTACCTCAGGGGGTGCGCTGGTTAAGACTTCAATAGTGTGGGCAAGGAAGTATGGACGAAGCTTTTTAGATGCAATCACCAGGGGGTAAGCGAGATGCTTTTTTAGCTCCTCAAAAGCTACTTGACAATCATCTATCCACCTAAACTTTCTGGACTTCTCGATGGCCTTAAAGAAGCGCTTGTATTTGTCAGTGGACCTGAACATGAAGCGCTTGAGAGCTGTGACTCTACTAGTGAGACATTGAACTTCTTTGATAGATTTTAGAGGTGCCATCTCCAACACCTCTTTTATTTTCTTTGTGTCAAAGTCAATACCTCGTTGATTCACCATGAATCCCAGGAATTCCCCAGATGCAACTCCAAAGAAGCACTTCTTTGGATTGAGCTTCATTTTGTACTCCCTCAAGACCTGGAACATTTGATTGAGGTTGTTAATGCAGTGCCTAGCTTGTAGGCTCTTGACAAGCATGTTGTCAACATAGACCTCTATAGTCTATCTGATATGATCGTTAAACATTGAATTAAGAAGGCGCTGGTACGTAGCTCTAGTGTTCTTTAGCCTGAAAGGCATCATATTGTAGCAGTATAGCCCCCTATCAGTTATGAAAGAGGTATGCTCTATGAAGCCAGTCCGAAAGGCATCATCTTGTAGCAGTATAGCCCCCTATCAGTTATGAAAGAGGTATGCTCTATGAAGCCAGTCCGAAAGGCATCATCTTGGTATTTGATGATAGACAAAGTATGCATCTATAAAGCTTAAGAGCTCATAACCTGCTGTTGCATCCACTATTTAATCAATTCATGGCAGTGAGAAGATGTCTTTTAGGCAGGCCTTGTTCAAGTCAGTAAAATCGATACATATAAGCCATGTTCTGTTGTTTTTCTTAATGAGAACTAGGTTGGCCACCCACTGGGAGTACAAAGCTTCCCGTATGAATTTGTTTCCAAGGAGCTTATCCACCTCCTGAGCTAGGGTTTCATACCTCTCTTTACTCAAGGGATGCCTCTTTTGCCTAACGAACTTGGCATTAGGATTTATGCTAAGCAGGTGACACGCGTGTCTTGGACCTATTCCTTCTATATCTTCATGTGTCCAAGCAAAAATGTCCAAGTTCATTTCTAACAAACTAATGAGCTAGGATCTCATTGGCTCTTTAAGTTCCCTGCCGATTTGGAGCTCCAGATCAGGTCTAGATTCATCCACCTTAACGGTCTGGAGCTCTTCGCTAGGGCTTGCAGTTGTTGCGGCCTTCTCAAGCCTTGGGCCCAAAGTGAGGACCTTTGGTTGAGATGAGACTCCGACTGCATAATCAAGGTTGCATTCCCTAGCCGACTGCTGATCGCCTCGCACTATTGCTGTTCTGTGGTCAGTTGGAAATTCCATTACGTAGTGGAACACTAAGGCCACGGCTTTTAGCTTGTACAGAATAGGTCGTCCCAAAATTGCGTTGTGATTTGATGGGACATCGACCACAACAAAGTTGGCCATGACCCTCTTCTTACATGGGTCTTTGTCCAGCTCTACGAGTGGCGTGATCTAACCCTTTGGCTCCACAAAGTCTCTGGTGAGGCCCTGGAGCCTAGTCCTATATGGTCCCAGGTTCTTTGGGTCTATGTTCATCTGTTTGAAGGTTTTCCAATACAAGACATTAATAGAGCTTCCGTTGTCAACTAAGGTCTTGTGGACATTGATCTCAGAGATTAGCATAGTTATGACAAGAGCATCAGTGTGGGGGTGCAAAGCATCATAGGCATTCTTATGATCCCTCTTCTGACCTACGCCACTCTTTTCTGCCCTTATGATCCATGTTCTCTCCTTTAGGGACTGGATAAGCTTTAGGTCTACCTTCTATGGCTTCCTCAGCACTGATACACTTCTCAGCTTGCCTTAGGAGTCCTTGTAGGTTCTAGGTAGGTCCTCGTGCATGGCCCACCAAAAGCGTGTAACTTTGAGCAGCCCTGACTTGACAGCAATTAGGAGGGATTCATCGGCCACCTTCTTCATGGTCATGACCCGCTCGTTAATTAGGTTTCTGTACCAGGTCTAGGCATTTCCCTCCAGAGCAAGGGCGAAAGCCTTGCACATCATAGGTCCGAGGCGTTTTGCAATTTCATCTACGACACGTATCGATAGAGGTGAGATATGGGGTCAATTTCCCTATTATTGGTCCCAATATGGGGGAGCTTCATCTTAGGTGGCATTATGGCCTCCCTAATAAATGGCACAAAAGATGAGGGCCTACCCCAGAAATCATTTGCCTCCTTCTCTTTCATCTGTTTCTATTCCAGGAGGATAGGGGTTTTTCCACTCTCGCGCTTATCTACTGGTTGTTCCAGACCATGAGGTTGTTACTGTCTAGATTTTTACTGGGCTTGAGGTCCCAACCTGTCGAACGTGCTGGGTCTGCCAATGTTCAATGGGGTCAAACCTTCTCTACCACTGGGAGTAGGTCGTGTTATCCCAGTGTAGCTGAGGGCGTAAAGCTTAATCGCCTTTGCATAGGTTGCCTTGGTGGATCAGCTCGCACGAGCGTCCTTTCCACCTTTTCAACTCGCCAAGAAGAGTCTTTTTGCAAGGATTCACTCGAGTAGCATAAGAGGGAAGGCTGGCTTTGCTGTTCTTGCAACTGCCGAACCTCCTGGGCTAATAATTCAACCTTTCTCCATAGGGTTTCAGTTTCTAGAATAAGAGTAGGTCATAAGGGACCTGCTTCAGACGTTTCTTCTTTGTCTCTGAAATCTTTGAGGGAGTTCAACATTGTGGCCCCTCATCTTTTCACTTTGCTTATGTTTCTGACTCATCTTTAACTTTTGAACACCTTCAAGCTGGATTTTTGTAAGGCCTTCCCATAGACAGCACCAATTTGTTGATGTCAAAATCTACCTTGACTCAACAAACCAATTTGTTTATGCGGGAAGCTTATGTTTGAATTTATTCGAGTAGTGAATATAGAATTTATGGTGTGTTAGTGACTAGTAGAGAGAAATAAATGAGAATAGTAGAGATGTAAAAGACAAAGATGTTGCAAAATGAGGGGAAGAGTCCTTTATTCTATGGGATCTTCCCTTATTTATAGTATACAAATTAGTATATAATGATTACATGCATTAAATGTCTAGCCAATGAGAAGCCTTGTGAACATACTTAGCTGGAGCTAATGTCAAGCTTTTTGACTATTAACAAGCTAGCTGCTACGTGGGAAAGACAAATACCAACTTTACATTAAATGCGGCTGTTACATCAACTCTAAGTGATAAGTTATGGAAGTTGGCTTGCAAGTTGCTTGATAGCTCATCACGTCCGTCAATCCGTGTCTGTGTAGGTAGCCTTAGACCTGCAACCTAGAGAGCTGACCTCCTAGAATGCTCATATAAAAACATAGCAGGTCGCTCAAGAGGTCATGCGCTGACCTCACGACCTGAAAGTCTTTGCCCGTGTGGTGGGTTTAAGGTTCTTGAGCTCACCAATGTTAAGAGGTGACTAGTCAGGGCCCATATTGATGATCTGTCTGCTCATGGCGAAGTGGGCCAATCCTTCTAACTAGGGTATAAACAAATACTAACACCCAAGAGTTAGTCTTTCGAAGAGCACTAAGTTCTTCCTCAATGGCATTCCTTCAATTTGGATTTAAAATAGCATCTTTGTAATAAGAGTAGAAAGCACGTGACAATGTACAATACGGCATAAAATTTTGCCCTTTTTTTTTATAAGTTTGAAATGGTGATTTAGTTTAAGCTTAGACACTGAAATTTTATGCAAAAAAAGAACCCCTAAAAGTTTTAGAATTATAATGTAATAAATAGATAACATTGAGATACATTTATTATTTCTGCAAATAAATATTTTTGTCAAATTTGAATAAAAATCCACAATTAATAAAAAATTTAAAAATTCAAATATGATTAGGTTTATGAGTTATGACGTGACATTTAAAACAAAAACTCAGAACATCAAAATTGATGGGTTCTTTTGATAAAGTTTGCACCATAATTTCCATAAGTACAAATTTATAATCTATCCTAGAATCCATAGAAGATTATCTAAAATATTAATGAATATGATTTGAGCGTAATTAGTGGTTGAAATGAAAATGAAAAGACTTATAGCTTTTGAAATTCTTGTATTATTTATTACTATAATAATAATATAAATAAATGTATAATAATTGTAATAATTGTATATATTTTATATAAATTTTAGTTACTAATTAAGGTTATATTGGACTTTCAATTCAAAAATGGAGGGGTAAAAAAGGTTTTCAAAAGTTTCCCATGGATCCACCCTTTTAATATATTGTAGATGTCGGTTCAACTAAAGAATGGAAATAGGAAAACAAAGTGCAATAATTTTGGGAGAAAAAATTGGTTGGAGGAGAATACCTATCCGATGGGCGTCTATGGCGGACTGGATAGCGAGGTGTGGACAGTTTAGTTTCAACAACATTTGGAGAATCAGTTGGAACTAGGCTAGGAGAGGGTTACATATCAAAGCCTGACTGCTGCACATTTCTGTTCGAATAAGTGTGAGTAATAGGAAGCTGAAAATCATTAGGAATAACAAGCTGGGAGGATTCATCGTCTTCTGGCTCATTAGCACTAAAAGGATCAATGTTAATGAGTTCTGCTTTATTTGGTGGTGAAGAATGAGGAATGCGATAATATGAAATTTTCTCAAGAAAAGCAACATGCTGTGATACAAATAGGCAACCAGATTCAAAGTGATAATAATGATACCCTTTTTTACCAGTGCCATAACCCAAGAAAACACATAATGAAGAACATGCAGACAATTTAGAACGATCACTCCTAGTAGCAAAACAAAGCAAGCACACCCAAACACACGAAGTAAATTCTAATTAGGCCTAGAGCCATAAGACATTCATATGGTGAAACACATCCAAAAATAATAGATGGGATACAATTTATCAAATGTGTAGAAGTAAGAATGGCTTATCCTGAAAACTCTAATGGAACAAAGCAAAGATAAGTGAGGAATGACCTATTTCAACTAGATGAAGATGTTTACCTTCAGCTACTCCATTTTGTTAAAATGTATCAGTGCAAGATCACTAGTGAATTGTGCCCTCAGAGTCAAGAAAACTTTTAAAAAGATTAGACAAATACTCACCACCCGAATCACAACGAAAGCATTTGATAGCAGTAGTGAATTGGATTTTTACCATAGCATTAAGTTTCACATAGATATCAGAAAATTTAGATCTTTTATGCATAAGGAAAACCCAACAGTGTCGAGAAAAATCATCAATAAAAACAACATAGTAATGAGATCTCCTTTGATAGCAATAGAAGCTATTCCCCAAATATCAGAGTGAGCTAAGTCAAAAGGAGCAGAAGTCTTAGAAACACACTTATTAAAAGTTAAACAACTTTGTTTGCCTAAGCGGCAACCAACACAACTAGAAATGTCTGTAATCTTTATTGACAAATCCAATAGGTTCTGACAAATCAAATATTTAAGACTGACCTAATCAAGAATGCCATAAATGAAATTAGATTTATTAACTAAATCTTGCACTGAAGACTCAAAAGATGTATTGGCGACAACAGAAGAAGAAAAAGGCAACTGAAGCGAGTCAAGTAAATATAGTCCGCCCTTTCTATGGCCTATCCTAATCTGCTTCCGAGATGTGTGGTCCTACAGAGAACAATGTGTATGAGAAAAGATAACATCAAGTCTAATATTTGTTAGTTTCTCAATTGATAAAAGATTTACTGCAAGGTTAGGTACATGATAAACATTCAACAATGACCGAGTATGTTGTCTAAGAATTCCAATGCATTGCATAGGTACTTAGGAACCATTAGCAACACTAACAGAAGTAGCTGATTGAGGCTTGAACAATCATATAAAAGATGGTGTCATGTGATGGGAAGCACCTGATTCAAGAATCCAATCAGTGGGATCACTGGAATTAGTGATAAGAGATATACATGCATTACATCAAAAGATGCACTAGGAGTAGAAGAAGTGCCAAGGAGTCGAGCCAATTCTGCTGCAATAAGAGATGACAAATTAGAGTTACTATCATGTCCAGAAGAAACATGTAATGTGGCTGCATTTGAAGTTTCCAGAGTAGTAGTGGCTACAGATGGTCGAGGTCTTTGAAATTGAGATGAAGAATCAAAGTCTTGCGGTTTCCCTTTATTTGACTGCCTTACAAAACTGGATAATATCCCTTTTCCAATGGCCTTTACCATGAAAACATGACACTCATCAAGAGGTGTCCTAAATTTTGGTGTTTTATTCGGTGGATATTCTCCTTTACTATTATTGGCAATGAATACTTGTGTCGAGATTGAGCTTCTAGCCTCTGACAGTGACTTTAATTGGGTTTCCTCAGCTAATAATTCTGGGACAGTAGAGGAAATACTAGGCAATGGCTTTCGATGAATCAATGGTGGATCTATGAATGTAAGTTGATCCCAAAGTCCTGTCATATAGGAATAGAAATCCTGAATAGATTTATCTCCTTGTTTTACAGCCCTTATTTGTGTCTCCAATTGGAATCTATGAGAAAAATTTGATTGCTGGTACATGCCTGTTAAATGATCCCAAGCATCCTTTGCCAATTCAAATTTCATGAGTTGAGCACCAATAGAAATGTCAACTGAATTATTTATCCAAGTAACAATCTTAGCGTTGTTCGAAACCCATCTTTTCTGCAATCTCAAATAATCAGTATCTGTAGATTTTGGTGCCCCTACTGTGCCATCAATAATGTCCCACAAATCCTTTCCAATCAAAAAAATTTTCATAGAAAATCTTCAATAATTTGCTCTATTCAATCGTACAAGTATTGTTTTCATATCATCATATGAGTTCTGTATATCAATTTCCATTCAAAAAATCAATAATTAGCAATAATCAAATGCCAAGAGAAGGAAAAACAAAACAAATCTGAATCTTTCAATTTCTTCAATACCATTCAAACATAAACCCTAATCTTAGGTATCCCAAAGAACAAAAGAACTTCATGAAATAATCAGGAAGGAACCGCTTTGATACCATGTGAATAGTAATCAGCGATTACTCTGTGTATATTTACTGAAGAATTAAAGAGCAAAAAGAGGAAAAACAATGATCTATTTCTGCTGTCCAACCCATCAGTTCTGTACAGACGTGTGCTCTTCCGATCTATCCTACATTACATGCTATATAATTACAAGGTTGCCCTTAGAAAATACCTAATGAAATAAAAGATACAAAATCTATTCTATTCTACATATAAGTATACGTGTATCTACTAACATACACCATGCTCACATATTGTTGTGGCTTACCTAAAAATACAAGCTTCCTACCCTGTAGACATTGATACTGTTATATCAGTGGAGATTCCGAACGAAAAGGCAAAGGAAAGGTATTACTAGTTGGTCAAAGATTTAATGGTTCACGGCCCATGTGGACATTTGAATAAAAAATCGCCTGTATCGTTAATGGTCAGTGTTCTAAACACATTCCAAAAAATTTTTTTGAGTTGACTACTATTGATAATAACAGGCTAGACAATAATAGGATGGTGAGCAAAAATAGGATTCTGCTAGACAATCGCTATGCTATTCCTCATAATTGTTATTTGTTGATAAAGTATGGGGCGCATATATATGTTGAATGGTACAATATGTAAAAATCCATTAAATATCTATTCAAGTATATTAACAAGGTGAATGACAAAGTTACTATGACATTCTACCAGAATACTGACGGTGGTCCTGAAAAAAGATTGATGAAATAGACATGTATTATGGCTGTTGGTACATTTGTGCTTGTGAAGCTACTTGGCGATTATTTGGTTTTAACATTCATTATAGGGATATGTCTATTGAGTGACTAGGATTTCATCTACCAGACAAGCAAGATGTTTTTTATTGCTCTCGATGATTCTATCGATGAGGCCATTACTATATGTTCATTAAAGTAAATTTTTGGTATGGCTGGAAGCAAATAAAAAGTATCCTTAAGCAAGGAAATTGACATATGTGGAATTCCTTATGAAATTTGTCTGGAAAAGGAGCATAATGGAATGGGTACTAAGGAAACACCGTTTTGCTGATGGCAAAATTTACTTTGTCCGTCCTAGTGGTGGGGAAAAGTATTATTTGGGAACTCTTCTAAATGTTGTCCGCTGAGCAACGAACTACAAAGAGTTGAAGTTTTATGATGGTGTACAGCATGAGAGACCTTTAGAAATTAGTGCTATGCACGAGGCTTGTCAGATGATAAAGAATATATAGACAGGATAGTTGAGGCCAGCCATTAGGGATCAACTCACTCTCTGTGGATGTTATTCTTGACTTTATTGTTATTTGATTGTCTTGCATGGCTGGAATATGTCTGGGAAATGCTGTTGTAGTATTTGTCTTGAGATGTCCTTTTCAATTAATTTAATGTGTTACAACAACTGCGTAACCTTATTCCAGTTTTATTTCCTTTTATTTCCGTTTTGTTTATCTTATATTTAATATCTAAATTTTATTTTCTGGTTTGTGTGTAATCTACTTATTTTGCATTATTTGTTGCTTTTTAGACCTTCAATTGACAGAGGAAGAATTACAAAATTATGCTTTCATGGAAATTAAAAAAAAACTATGTAAAAGAGGAAAGAGTCTGTGTAACTATCCAACGTCATTTCCAGGTGAAGTCTGTTTTTCAGACAGAATAGAATAGTTTGATAAATGAAGAGCTGCGATATGATAGAGATGCTTTGGCAATAGAACATACTGAGCTTCTTTCTCAGCTCACAGATGAGCACGCAATATGTATGATACTATTCTACTATGTGCTAATATGGATGGTGGTGGTATGTCTTTTTTGTATGGTCCTGACAGAATGGGAAAGACATTTATTTGGAAGACGTTATCATCAATTATGAGGTCAAAAGGTGAAATTGTTCTTAATGTGGCTTCAAGTGGTATTACATCTCTTCTTCTCCTAGGTGGTAAAACTGCACATTCAAGGTTTACCGTATCTTTGAATCCAAAGGAGCATTCTGCTCGCAACATTTCTCAAGGAAGTCTATTAGCTGAATTGATAGCTAAAGCAAAGTTAATCATTTTGGACGAAGCTCCGATGATGTACAGATACTGCTCTAAAGCCCTTGACAGGACAATGTGGGATATTTTACGGGACCATTATTCGATGTGTGATCAGACATTTGGTGGAAAACAGTTGTTTGCTCTTCCGATCTGTCAGATATTGCCAGTAATTCCAAAGGGTAGTTGGCAAGATATCATGCACGCGTCCGTCAACTCATCACATTTATGGAATCACTGTAAATTCTTGAAGCTAACGAAGAATATGAGACTTTAGCTTGTTGAGTCTACAGATGAGAGCCTAGAGTTGAAGGCCTTTTCTAATTCAGTTGTAGGTATCGGTGATGGTACTGTAGGTAGTTCAAATAATGGCTCATGCCACCATTGATATTCTTGATGATCTTCTGCTATCATATGCTGGGAATCCGATTGCAGCAATTATTACAAGTACGTACTCGAATTTCACATGAGACGGCAGTGATCCTACTTATTTAATGGTAGAGCTATATTGGCCCCATCTAATGATGTGGTTGAAAAGGTGAACAACTATATGGTTTCATATAATCAAACAGATTTTAGGACATACCTTAGTTCGGACTCTATGTGTAACTCTACATCCAATAGTTATATGCAAGATCTTCACACATCAGACTTTTTAAATGGGATAGGATGCTCAAGAGTTCCGAACCACGAATTATGCTTGACGGTTGGTGTTCCAGTGATGTTAACGCATACTATTGATCATTTTGCTGGTCTCACTACTACAAAAATTGACAAAAACATTGGAATACACGTCGGTTCTTGAAAAAAAAACGAATAAACACAATGCGGTGGCAATTTTGAAATTATTGGTATTAATATACCCGTCGGTTTGTCTGAGGAACAGCGTTTATAGTGTAAAAAAAAATAGGCTTCCGTTGCAAATTGGCAACCGACGCCTATGCTTCGCAATACATATCGGTTGCAAATTGGCAACCGATGTGTATTGATATAATATATATCTGTATATATTACTCTAAATCAATGATAGTTTTCTACCAATTTTCCCTCCTAAACGTTGTCCAATCAAAATGTTTTTCTACTAACGTCATAATTAATATTTGTTCTTTTTTCTTTTTTTGTCAAAATGTCCATTTTCCTTTGTATTTTCTTTTGTTTAATTTTAGTTATGATTCTTGCAATTATTATTTTAATTAATTGCTCCTTTAAAATTCATTCCCTAATTGGATTAAACTTTTACCAATTTTCCCCTTTTATTCCCTATACTATTGGGATTCTTGCCATTTCTTATTTATTTTATTTCCTACAGAATCTTGATTATTTCCAATTTGTCTTAGCTTCTTCTCAAACAAGGTTAGAAACTAATTACAGTCAATCCTCACTACCTGCCCCTAATTGGATTTCCCTAATTAAAATTTTCAAATATATCTCAAAATTGTCTCCTAATGTACCAATTATAGCTAATCTGATAGTCACTTTCATTAACTAATTAAATATATTTTTCCCATACTTGCTTTTGTTAACTAATAAGGAAAAAACTAAGCAAATTTAAAGGTTGTAGATGAAAATGCAAATGAATGCAAGTGTTACGTACTTCTGCTGTATTTGTGCAAATTAAAATAGTTGCATTTTTTTTACACATATGATATAGGGAGGTATGGAAATTGAGTAAAGGATAGGTGTGTTTCGGAATTCAGAGCTCCCATAAAAAATGTTAGCATCTTACTATTGCGGTACAATTTGAAGTACTACAAATAGTTGCAATTCTAAATGAGTTAATTTAAGCCAAAGGGTATCAATCTTTTTAGTTATATTAACTCCAAGTGTTTAATGTTGTAGTTGAAATTTTTGTTGAAACCTGATTTTTTTTTTTTTGGGTTAACAGAAATATGAAGTTTGTCAAATATATTTTTCATTTCGATATGATATTTATTTATTATAATTTTTTAACTTCAATGTTTCTATATTTTGTCTATTCTATTATGAAATCGATAGAAATAATTTCAAAAGAATATAAATTTTTATTATTATTACTATTATTTATATAATGATATCAAATTTACATTTTTATTTAATAAATAATTTTGAATTACTTCTTCCATGCATCGCACGTGTAAGGATGTGTGAATATGTGCTTTATTGATTTTTATTTCTTTAATCATTGTTATAATACATGTGTCTGTAAAGTATATTTTGTGTTCTATTAAATTGTGCTCTCCTAAAAATAAAAATATAAAAGTGAATCTTAATATTCAATTAGAGTTGGTTTATTTTCTTTTCGATCTATTTTATTCAGTGTAATAGATGTAAACTGTGCAAGGTAACTTAGTGGTTTTTATTTTTTTGGGTGCTATAAATTGGTATACTTCCCGTACATCGCACGAGTATGGTAAACTAGTTATATATTAATATAAAAGTTCTGGTTTAGTCCTCTCTCGTGGGCCCTAATGTCTGCCACTTCTTTTTTTTCCTTTGGTACACTATACACGTCGGTTGCAAATTAGCAACCGACGTGTATTGATATAATATATATTATATATTAATGTAGAAGTTCTTGTTTAGTCCTCTCCCGTGGGGCTCAATGTCGGCCACTTCTTTTTTTTTTTTTTTTCCCCTTTTGGCCATATCCCTTTTCATACGCAACCATCACTTTCCTTTCACCTTTGTCCTTTCTATACACACACACTCTTTCTCTCTGTGTGTAATTTCCAGACAGTTCAATATGTAATTGTCTCTCCTCTGTGACAATTTTTAAAGTTTGTTGAAAGTAGTGGATGTAACTGCAAAAAAATCCAAGCTATTCAGCTTTTCTAGTGCGTATGTACCAAGAAAGTATACTTTCGCTTCAACTGTACAAACAGTGGCTCGGTTAGTGTTCAATTCAACCTTGCCACCCTTCTTCGCCTAATTTCCATTTGTTCCACACCCTCAGCCACTCCAGATTTCAGCTTACTCTGGCACTTCTATGTAAATGGGGCATTTTATTGTGTTGATATTGGTTGGTACTTTTTGGTTAAATTTTAGTTTCGTATCTAGCAATGTGCAGAAAGTAGCGTCATTTTATGGTTAGAATCTTGTAGGTTGGAAATTTACTCGCGACGCTATTCACTCTCTGATTACTTTATCAAGTCAATTAGCAGGGCAGAGATAGGAGGTGAGGGGCTCAGAATTTGTTTTATCAAGTGGTTAGACGATTGGAGGACTGGTGGAGAGAAGCATTTCTCCATACAAGCCAACCCCGACTTCATCTTATAGAAAAGTTGGCTTAAGAGTGGAAGAAGAAACACATGCATCTCCCCCGTAGCCAGCACCGGTATCATCTAGAAATTACCTAAGAGTTGGGTTCAAGTTTAGCTCCTCCATCACGTCTGATACTGCTAGCCAAGCAACTCGTCCTCAAGTTCAATTTAATTTTACTTCGGGCATTACATCCGATACCAGTTTAATTTATTGAAAACCCAATTTTTTTTTTCAGTTTACATTCTCTATTTTTTTAAAAAAATGCAGTAGGTGTCGATTGTATAGACTTGAACCGACGTCTAAAGTAAACAATAGGCGTTAGTTGTAACACTGCAACTGACACCTATTCTTTATTTTTTTATTTTTTGACTTTAAGCGTCGGTTTTCCTCAAACAACCGACACCTAACAACCGATGCGTATACCTTTACAATACACATCGTTAATATAGGTATCGCCGTCACAACCGATGCATATTTATCTGTAAAACTGAAGCATATTGTGCTTTTTTGTAGTAGTGTCTGTGCAACGGTACACGGCTTTTAGTTACAAGACTTGGAAATCATCTTATTGAAGCGAAGATTTTATCGGAATTCAATGTAGGTGAAAATTGTTTTATTCCACGACTGTGATTGACTCCTTCTTATGCAAGGTTGCCTTTCACTTTTCGATCTAGACAGTTTCCATTGATGGTATCATATATAGTGACTATTAACAAGAGTTACAGCCAGTCACTTTCACATGTCGGTATGTACTTGTCAAAACCAGTTTTTAGTTAGTTTTATGTGGATGTATCTAGAGTCACAAGTCGCAAGGTTTTAAAATATTGAGATCGTGGTGATGATGGTCGTCCGACCAAATCAACTATAAATGTAGTCTATAAGGAAGTATTTCGAAATGTATAGTTTCAAAATGTATAGTAGGACAATGCTTATTACCTCCTTGTGTGTTGCTATTTCACGACGATAATAATATAGCTTACAAATTTAATATTAAATATATAGTAATATATTCAAATGGTGAGAATCTAGTTAGACATTACGAAAGAGTCTGGAATGATTATAGTGTTAAATACTTGAAACTTTTGGGTCTAAAATTTCCATATAAAGGTATAGGATATCTCAATTTAGAGTTATTAAAATGTTGAGGTGTGAAATTTGCTAAAATAAAATGTTTTGGAACTGAAATTAATTATTATAAAACTTTAAGGACCAAATAAACTAAATTTAATACTTAAGGGCCGTGTTGATCAAAGATCAGAAGATTTGAGGGTTGAATTTATGAAATTAGAGATTAAGGGATTCACTTGACTGGAGTTTGAACTTATAGACCGAACCAGAATTATATGAATCATGAGGGACTTACTAATACATCTTGAAACCTGAGGACTAGTAAAGTAATATTCATAAGTTATCAAATTTACGATTTCGACTCCCTGATTATGTACGTATACAGAAGCCATACAAGGAGGAAATCAAGGCATAGAAACAACGGTTTTATGGTAAATTTGATGCTATCTTTATATGAAAACGTTCCCTATCATGAGTGGTATGCATCTTTGCAAACAAAATTGCAAACAGTTGTACTTTGCGTCAAAGGTTCGAAACGAGAATTGATGTCTTCTGGTGAAAAGAGTGGGTTTTCAACCAAGAAATTGGTACTTTCGAGTTTTACGTTATGAGAGGAAGCCATTGATGTATTATTTGTATGCTTGAAGTCACCAGCCGTGTAGTTCATATATCCCAGCACTATATATCGCTTTAAGAGTGATATAATTTTAGCTTTATCCATTCAATGAATAATTTTATTAAGCATTAATAATTTCACATAGAAATATCCGTTTGGGTGAAGGGATCAGTTTGCTGTGGAGATTTCTTGCAATACATGCAAAAGCCACGTGAAGAAGAAATTAATAATAAACAGATGTCAGTTTCCTCAATCTTTGTTGCTTTCCCAAAGTGGTTGGTGATCATATTATAAATATTTGTTTCATTTTCTTCTTCGTCTGGATAATTTTAACTTAGTTAACACTCTAGGGCGACGTCAGAACCGCTAACTCTCCCTCTCCCTCTCCTGCCAGTGTTTGTTCCCACCCATCTCCAACTTATACTTATCAAGTCCATTTTTATGTGTATAAATATATATATATATATATCTATATCTATTCTTGATGGTGTAAAATGAGTTAAAACTACATTTCTTCTTCTTGAAGCGTACATTTTCAATTTACATATCTAAATTGAAACGTGAAGTCCAAGTGATCCTTGTGGAGCAAATTGTATTTCTAAAGTTTTCTATTTCCTTTTGTTACTCTCTCTCTCTCTCTCTCCCTCTCTCAAAGATTAATTGGAGCAAGTTTAAGAGTAGGGCACATAATAAAAGGACTATTATGCTGCGCCGTAGAGTTGATAGAAAAGTTTAGAGGAAGAAGAATTATATACTTTGCCTACTCTCAGGAGCAATTGTCTTGTGGGGGAACATGCAGTAGAAGAGACAAGTTACTTTTTTCCTTTTCTTTTAAACCTTTTTCTCCCTTCAACAAATTCTGCTTATTATTTGAAGAAATAAAAGAGAGTAGTTCACCCACAGTGGAATGAACAGAAGAGAAAATTAAACAGGATCAAATGATGACTTGTCCCCAAGATGATGATCATGCCATTAATGAAGGCCATTCTTGTCCTTCGTGTGGGCACCCAATCAATCATCATCAAGAAAAGGTTTACTATACACAAAACACCTTTGTTTTCCATTTATGATTTTACATTTTTTGTGGTTAGGATAATAAGTGATTTACCTTTAATTTTGCTGTGTAGAGAAAAGAGCATGATCTCAACAGTTTGCCGGCCGGGATGAAATTCGATCCGAGTGATTTGGAGCTTCTTGAACATTTGGAGGCAAAAGTGAGATTGGATGAACATAAACTTCATCCCCTGATAGATGAGTTTATCCAGACCATCGAAGGAGAGGATGGAATTTGCTATACCCACCCAAAGAAATTACCAGGTAATAATACTATAAGACACGTACATTCCATGCTACATCACTTTGTATACTCCATTCTGTGCATTAACTCATATCTCTAGTAGTCCCGAACTAGCACCATATATGTGGCACCATATAGTGCCATGCATCTGACATTAGATCATTTTCACATATATACCATCAAAGGAATTTATGAATTAGCACTAGCTTATGCATATTTTTAGGGTTCAGGTAACAATGCACATTTGCTGCATATTTGGCATAAAACTACCTTTTTCTCATATTCTGCGGGATATATGCTCGTATATATATGTGGAGTGCTCTAGTTATATAATTCATGCCGAAATACAAAGAACTTATGAAATTTCTTGTTCAATTAAGATTAGAGTTTACTGTTTTTAAAACTAATGTTTCAATAAGAAGTTATTTTTAGATCATAATAACTATTTGACATCTTTTAATATGTCTAATTAATTGCATGCCAGTAATTAGACGGGCATTATAGTATCATCGGTGCTACATGATAATGTTCTTCTTCTCATGCTTTATATTTTAAAGCACAAAGGTACCTAATTAATTAACTGTCCATTTGGACTCTCTAATAATTTATGAAAATTTCACCATGAAATACCTGCAATGGCGTAATGCAGAAGCAAGCAAAGATGGGCAAATGAGACATTATTTCCATCGACCCTCGAAAGCATACACAACAGGAACACGAAAAAGGAGAAAAGTTCAAACTGATGAGGATGGCAGTGAAACGCGGTGGCATAAAACCGGCAAAACCAGGCCAATTCTTGTTAAAGGCAAAGTAAAAGGATACAAGAAAATACTTGTGCTCTACACCAATTATGGGAAACAGAAAAAACCTGAAAAAACAAATTGGGTAATGCATCAATACCACCTTGGCAACAATGAGGATGAAAAGGAGGGTGAGCTTATTGTTTCAAAGGTTTTCTATCAGACTCAACCTAGACAGTGTGGTTCTAATAATGTTAAGGATTCTTCTCCTAGGATTAATAAACCAAATA
>CAVNYN010278207.1:0-14890 GCA_963692815.1 Nyctanthes arbor-tristis
CAAGTGATACTGACACATACAAAATGTAGAAGCTAGGGTGATTGATGCAAATGCAATCATGGTCAATGGAGCTGCAATCCAACCAAGCTGTGACATGCTCCATGCTAATGAAAGTACTCCAGAACCAATTACTGCTGTTATTATATGCGCGAAAGCCGTCCAGACGTTTCCTGATTTTCAGAAGTAGGAACACACATGTTAAGCAATACAAACAACAAACTTTTCCTCTTCCCACAATATATTAATTCTTGGCTACATTGATTCTACACGCTCAAAAGAATTATAAAGAACAAAAGTGATATAAGAAAATTTTCTAAAGTTTTCTAAGGTTCAACCAAAGTTTCCCAAAAAAGTTAAGAAACCACCGGTGGTTTATTGCCTACCTGCCATTTTGGGCAATGAGTTCCTTAGGAAAACTCAAAAGAGAGATAAAAGAGCTTGAAGTGGATTAACAAATATATTGAAGCAAAGGGAACGAAAGGGCTCACCATTTTTAAGGAAATGACTCCTCACTTCATTATTATCATCAGAAGAATTCAGGATCGGCTGCAGCAAAACTGGAGTTTGCATATCGTTGGTCCCGATTTTCGTCGTCAAAGAAGTATGGGATAATGGGAAGAGAACTGGAAAGGGAACTTGACTTTTTGTTGGAGTAAAACAAATGAGTTTTCCTTTCTCTGGTGTTTTTGTGGCCACCAAAAATGCTGACAAACTTTGAAATTTTAAAAGGGAGAATCAATTCTGGTTGATTTAGAGCCACATTAAAGTTGGGGGAGGGGGTAAAATGCGAAAAAATTAAGGGGAAATATTTTATTTTCAAATAATATATAAGGGGAAAAAGGGATATGAATTAGACACGTGGTAGTTTTTTTTTATTGGATTGAAAAGGGAATGATAATAAAGGAAAAGAGTATTTTATTGGATTGAAGAGGAGTAAGAGTGGGAGAAAAAGCTAAGTGAACCCGCTTCCCTTAAATATAGGTTTTTTTCCTTCTGCTAGACACATTATTTAGTGTGTTGGGAAAAAAACCTAAAATTTAGGTTTTTTTCCCTAATATTAATTGTGCTCTTAAAGAGCCAATAGTCAAAAGAAAAAGTAAGAATCCACATCCACCGGTAATTTCCTAAATCACAGAGTGGTTTCTTGTTTTTCTTTGGGTAATTTACAGCTACCGTCTTTAGCCTTTTGACTTTTAACAGGTTACATTTCTAACCTTTATTTATGGGGGTACCCAACCTTTCTCAAAATCCTAGTCTGAATCTTGCTGGAGGGGATTAGACTCAGAAGGTGCTTCATCAGGCATTTCCCTGATTATTAGACGCCTTCTTATGTAATTAAAAGGGCTAGAAGGACCAAAGGTCTCGAATCTGAGCCTGCTGTTAAGTTTGTCCAGATCTGGGTCATCATGAGCTATGGGAACTCTATGACCACAGGTTTCACAGACCTTTAATACAATCCTTTCCATAAATGGAGCTTGCCAATAAGAGGCAAAGGATTTGTATTCAGTGTCACTATATCTATTTTGGATGTCAGATATGGTAGACAATTTTGGAAATGGTTCAAACTCATATTCACCAGTTACTTGATCAACCTAATAAGGTGAATCTTCATCTGAACTGTCTCCAGGACAGTAAGGAATTACAGGGTGTGCTTGAGATTCTCATTCACTCAGTCTTATAACATCTGTAAGGAGGCTACAATAGAGTTGGTTAACTATGTTATGTTTAATAACATAATCATAGTAAAGAGGAAGATCCAACTACTTTAGACAGCAGAGGAACGTCCATACACTTTGGTCATGAAAATTGTACTCTTTAAAAATACAATCTCTAGAAATAGAGTGCGAGTTAGAAGAGCTTGAAGCATCTTCGTTTATGTTAAGAGTTTCCAGATTGGAATCTCCATCTATAGAGTAAAGAGTTACAGAAGAGGAAGCTCCGTCAGTGTTCCGATCTCTGAATTTTTCAGAAAGTCAGAGTACGACTTTATTGTTTATAATCCTATGAACTGGTATACAAGCACTCAATCTTATGATCATACTTCAAATCTCAAGACACACAAATCTTAGATAACTCAAGTAGCTATAGAAAGGTATAATAATAATACCAGATCGGAAATAATCATGCAAACAACCTTAAGTAATCATGCAAACAACCTTAAGTAACCACATGCTGGATATCACATGCAGAACTCTACAAACAACACTAAGATCCTACTGTCCCAGAAGTTCAGAGGAGATCATCAATAGTCAGAGTTCAGCGGTGGTCGTCAACACAAAGGACCAACAACAAGGCTTACTTTTTCCCCTTTTGGTACTTTTTCGGTAAAAACAGTCCTAAACTCAAATCACATAACTCCTACCTCAAATCTCATAACTACCACCAGTGAGACTAGTGAAGTGTATATTTCAAGTGTGAGTAGGGCTATTTGTGAAAGCATAAAACTTTGTTTTACCATTCTTTTACCTTTTGGAGGCCGACGGTGAGTTGTCTGGATTTATCAGACGTGTGCTCTTCCGATCTCAGATCACTTGGGCTTGTATACCATTGAGTGTATTAGCCACTCATGGCTAAGAGTAAACATCAGAAAATAAAAGAAACAACTTTTATTAAGAAGATATATTACAACACTAGAGATATGCTATGTAAGAGAAGTATGTGTGGAGGGAGAGAGGTATGCATATCCCAGAGTGTTGAGTGACTTCCTCTTTTATAAACTAAGAGGGGTGTCAGCTTACAACTTAAGCAATAATCATGATTGCTTAAAAGTCACAAAGTGCGACAATATAAATGAAAAAGAAATCACGCGTTTTTGGCTGTTGCTTCTTTTTCAAAAAGCGAACAGTAACGTTTGCTGGATTCTTGCACCTTTGTCAAAAAGCGAATAGTGCCAAACAGTAAGTGAACAGTAACTTATCGGTTGCTTTTTGACATTTGCACCGAAAGTTGGATTCCTGGTCCCGCGTCCATTATTCACGTTCATCAGGAGTTAAAGTGTCTCTTTCTGGAATATCATCCATTTCCTTATCTGATCATGCTGAGGAAGATAGGTAAGGGTCATCTGTCCTTGGGCCACTGCTGCTTCCAGAAGGTTGTCTTGTGAAGCATCTTGTGGTTCCTGCTGCTCCAGTTGTCTGGTCAAGCATCTTCTTGAATCCTTTGATGGAGGTTGAAAACACATCAAAGCATACGAAGGGCTAAAAGTAGTATTTTGCTAAGTCCTTTTCGGCGTAGATCTTGGTAAAATAGTCTTCTGCAGTGAGAGAGAGTTTCTCAAACTGTGGTGAGTCTAGATTCCATCCCCAGTCATTGGCAATGACCTTCGTATTAGCAGTCTTGATATGATCCTTCAGGGTGTATTATCCCTTAGGATTAGTCATCTCATGATTTTTCAGATCGATAAAGGATAGAAATCAAAGTAAGTATTTGGGTGAGATGTCTCACAATAAACATGGCAAAGGTGTCTTGTGGGACAAAACTTTGTTTCCCAGATGGGTAGAGTAGAGTCTATCTCAATGTATACTCCATCACCTCGATTGGCCATGAGATAGTTAATCACATTCTGCAGAGGACGATTAATTTTTATCTTGTTCTCCAAAGTGACATGTAAAGCAGAGAGCAACCCATAATCCAAGAGAATTTGGGGTATAATTTTGACTCCTTTAAAGTGATTAATTTCAAACGTATCCAAATTAATTTAGCATGATCTGAAACTAAATGTAATATGGCATCTACAGAATTTTGTTGGATTCTGTTCAGAGAAAACCAGTTTATCCTTACATTCAGGATAAAGAGTTCGAAAAGGAAGAATAGTATTGACAATGATAGTACCAAGTTATATTCATCCATAGTGCATGGAGATTTAAGTTTTTCAACTTGTTCCAAACACTCTTGTAAAGTAATAAACATTTTCTCATGTTTCTCTTGTGAGAGATCCACATAGTGAAAAAGTTCAGGTACCAGAATCTGCTTGAACTTAAGATTTTCAGAAGCATAAGCAGTTCCAGATGTAGAAGCTATTTGAGAATAGCTCTATAAAGTGAGATGGCTCCTTCTTGAATTTTTCTCAACTTTGGGTGAAATGAAGAATTTTTCTTCACTGTAGAGTTCTTTCATAGCTTTTTCAGCTTCTTGAAAGGTCTCATAGCCTTTGTAATTTGGTCTCCCATACACTGGCTTAAATGTTTTTACAAGATTTTGTATTTCTTCTATTGTGGAATAGATACTAAAATCAGGGCCATTGAAAAGACAATAGCAAGATACTGTATTAAGCGAACTAATGTCTTTAGAAGGAACATTAGAGGCTTGGATGTACGACAGCATATAGTTTAAAACTGTAAGTTTCTGATACCTTTCCTCCTGAAGGGTAGGGAGAGTCTAGATATTGCCAAGAAGGCATTTTTGCTCTTCCGTAAGTTTCTTCCTTTCTGGTACTTTGAAGTTATTTGCTTCTCCAACTAGTGGAAGGCTATGTTGGTACCTTGCACAATGGCTTTACGTGTAGGGTAAGAGTACCTTTCCCTATAGTCTTTGCCCTTTTAGGAGGCATGACTCCACTGTCCAACTTTATAGGCCTGAAATTAACAGAAGAACATTCTAAACTGTTAATATGATCAGGTTCTGTAGTGAACAAGAAAATCTTTAAAAGTTTCAAGTAATCTTAATTTTCTGGATAGAAAATCAGCTACAGAATTGTTATTTCCTTTAATGTATTCCCATTTTATTTTGAGACCACGGTTAAGGACATATTCTCTAAATTTCAACCATATATTAGCATATAGTTTCTTTTCAGACTTGGTATTGGCAAATTTTACAATTGCCTCACAATCAGTACGAATCGTAATTTACTTCTTAGCCAAGAGGAAGAGAGCAAATGATTCAAGTATATAGATTATGGCTAAAACCTCATAATCTAAAGAAGTTAAGTAGCCTGATTCCTTGTAGTTGCCAGAGGCGTATCTATAGATCTTTTCATCAGACTTGGGATCTGTTTCCTTCTTTTTACAAATAAGTATTCCTCTCCAACCTTCCTTACATCCATCAGTTTCTATCACAAGATAGTCTGAGTCTAAAGGAAGTTTCATAGGCTGTAGATTCTTTACTAATTGCTTTATTTTCACAATTAGTTTTTCATCTTCAGCATTGAGTTTAATAACTCCAGTTCCACTAGTTTTGTTATATAGTGGTCCTCTGAGCCTTGAGAGATTCTAAAGGTAGGGTCTTGCATAATTGACCGTTCCCAAAAAACTTCTCAATAGTTTTTTATCCTCAATTTTGTTTAGATAAGCCAGCGCTTTTCTTGCAATATGAGGCTGTAAAGTAATAGTGCCTTTTCCAATTTCTGCTCCAAGAAATTCAATGTGATTCTTGAAGAGTTCCATTTTTCTCTTGGAAACCACTAAACCATGTTGTTCAAAAATTGAGAACACAGTTTTTAAGTGTACAATGTGATCTTCCTTGGTCCGAGAGAACAGTAGAATATCATCAATGTAGACACAAGTAAAAGTACAACAGGGTTCAAATGCTAAATCCATTTTCCTTTGGAAAACAGCAGGTGCATTCTTTAGTCCAAATGGCATAACTAACCAGTCGAAATGATCTAGTGGGCATGAAAATATTGTCCAGTCAATAGACTTTTCATGCATTTTAACTTGCCAAAATCCAGATTTCATATCAAACTTGGAGAACCATGTCCGACCTTGGATTTTATTGACGAGAGTATCCTTGTCAGGGACGCAGTACCCATCATCATGAGTATTGTCATTTAATCTTCGATAGTCGAAGACCATCCTTGATTGTCCTTGTTTCTTTTCAGAAATCTTTTGAGCAATGAAGGCCGGAGATCTATGCCTAGTGGTGGACCTCTGGATTACTCCTAGTTTAAGTAATTGGTCAATGTGCATTTGGAACTCATCTTGTTCCCATTCACCAAATTTAAAATTGGGTGATGTGATCCTGAGATCTGGATTGATGATCCCAAGTTTAAACTCAATTTTATTTTTTTTCTAGAATTTTATAGGATTTTCTCCTATTATTCCAGAGTATTCGAGTTTCTTAACAATGTCATCAATTTCTTGATTAGTTGAAAGAATTCTAATAACCTTATTTTTTTGAATAATGTCCAAAGGCTCTAAATCAATAAAGGTAGGTCCCTTTATATCATTGATCTCTGTAAGTTCCTATAAAAGAGATTGAATTTCTCTTTCAGGGTCTAATTCCTCAAACGTTTTCCTTAGTTTAGGAGCAAGCTTGGGGAAACTTGGTTTGTTAAGCTTGCATTGACCTTCAATAGGACAATTGTAGCCGTCTATATCCTCAGGGGGAGAGGAGAGAATTTTTGGTTCTTTTAACCTCCCACCACGCTCTGTATGCATATACTCTGATATGACTGGAGTGAGGGTAGACCATTTACTTATTAGCACATAGTCTTTGAGTACGACCATGCTACCTTCTTGAGCGTAGATAAAATCTAAGCCAAGGAGCAGCTTAATGTGCTTATGCTTTAGGTTAGATACCCAAGTATAAGGCAGATGGAAATCCCTAGACCATTCATTGCAGTTGTTTTTGAAACTGAAATGAGGGTCTTACAAAGGAAGTCCGTCCTCGTTTTCGTTCCATCATACTACGTTGAGATTTTGGGATAATCTACAACTTTAACATCTTGATCTGGAACAAGTTCCCTATCAATAGTTGTAGATGTAGCACCTAAATCTAATAAAGCAACAGCTTACTCTATATGAGATCCAATATGTAATCTGATAAGGATAAGAAGATCTTTAGGAGTCTTCTTATTACAGATTAATGGTATCTCATCTTGGTAAGAAGACGAGTTTTGCGTAACCTGTGCTAAGTCTAAATTAAGACTTGGCTCAGACTCAAACTCTTTTTCCTTTCCTTTTCAGAGGGAATCAAAGTTTGATTATAATGTACGGAGACGATCTTCAAAATTTCCAAATCATATCCCAAGATTTGATAATCTACTTTCAAACACTTGTGGTTGTTCGTTAGTAGAATGACCAAACTGTAGAGCTTTAGGTATATCAATCCCAAATAAGGATTTAATACAGAAAGCACATATTTCTAACAAACAGTTTTGACATTTGAATCTGTTGTAGAAAGCTGGATACCAGGGACAGTTGTAACATTTGATGTTGTCACTTCCATTCTTGTGTTTCCAATTATGGCGACATTCATGTAGAATATCTGGTGGTATGTTGTATGTTTGAAGGTTTTCAAGGCCATATAATCAAGTAAAGTAAAAAGATCATCATTTTCTGATGTTATCTGAAAATGTGACTCCAATCCATTTGAAGAATACTTAGTAAGTAATTCTTTATGCTGGATTTCTTCCTGTAAAGGTGCATATGAAGTTTGCTCATTTAGAACTAATTGTTCTTCCACTTCATATCCTTCCAGGCCACAAATACTATATATTTCTGAGTTTTCAGAAACATCAGAAGATATGGAAATCACATCTTCATTTATAGTATTTATTAAGCATGCTTCCCTTGTAAACAGATTATGTTTATTAGGGCATTTGGAGCTCAAATGGCCAGTGTTATGGCAAGCAAAGCATGTAACACTATCTCGATAGACTTTCTCAGAATTGTGTTTTCTGACATGTTTGTCTTTGTCGAGATATGTATTCCAATTCTGAGGATGTACTCCTGCAAGATTCAACAATGCACCTGAGAAATGGTAGTTCAAATCAAGAGGTTGCCTTTTCCCAATTGTCTTGAGATTAGGATTCTCATGATTATAGTAAATGACAAGTTTCCTAGGAGGATGTCCTAGTTCATACGTCATTGTCTCTTGCCTTTCTAGTTTAGGTATCAGTTGTTCATCCATAAACTCAAACTTTGTCGTAGATGTATCAGCATGGTTTAGAGACAGACTATCTTCATGAAAAGTTTGAAGCAAACAGCTTTGCCTATTACTAGGTTCAGCTTTGTCACAGTTATAATTTTCTGTTTTGAAGTGTCCCAATCCTTTGTTTGAATGATTTGCACATTCTTCTAGAAAATCAGCAAGTAATTCTTCATCAATTTCAACATCAGCTGTGACTGAGGAAGATAAACTTTCTTGCTTAGTAACAGTTTCATCTTGATATAACTCAAGAATCTTATCCATTTCTTCTTCTAGTATGAGATCTTCTGAAGATTGTATTTCTTCATATTCCTCAATATTAGGAGAATTTTCTTCTTCTGATTTGTTTTCAGAAGTGATAATGGATTCAGTGTTTTGGCGATATTTTTCTAATCTGTCTTGCCAGGTTAGAGAAATAAAGTCTTCTAATATCTCATCTTCTTGTCCTAGAATTTCTTCCGAATCAGGAGATGGGATCTCAAACTTTTCCAGTTTAGTAGCTGGATAGATTGATTTGGATAAAGATTCTTCATATTTATGTTTAGGAGCATAAATTTTCATATCTTTATTTTGTAAAGGCTCTTCCTTATTGCTAGAGTTAGCATAAGGATTTACCTTAGGTTTAATGACCTTTTTCTTTGGATAGTCCCTATGGACGAAAACCATCCATTTTAGGCGTTAGTCAACCCGTTGACCATGGGCAATTCCGGTAACATACAAAAAAATGAATATTTTAATTTAAAAAATAAAAATATATTTAAAAAAATGATGTTGGGGGGACCCCACCCGATTGCCATATCCGGCATCCCTTTGGCTGCCAGAAATGGCACCAATTTTGGTGCCATTTCCCGCAGCCAAAGGGTTGTCGGATATGGCAACAGGGGGGAGACTCTCCCCCTTCATATGCTGCCTAGGTTGCCAGAAATGGCAGGAGGACTGTCGGAAATGGCAACGGGGTGGGGGTCCCCCCACCACAACATCTTTTTTTAATTTATTTTTATTTTTAAATTAATATATTCATTTTTTATATGTTATCGGAATTGCCCTTGGTCAACGGGTTGACTAACGTCTAAAATGGATGGTTTCCGTTTATAGGGACCTGGGGGAGGATTTTGGGAAAGGTTGGAGACCCCCAGGAGTAGAATTAAAAATTAGGGACGTAATCTGTTAAAAGTCAAAAGGTTGGAGACGATAGTTGTAAATTACCTTTTTTCTTTTAACATACAATAGAAAAATATGGCAAGCATCAGCGCTATTCAGACTCTACATCCGACAAGCTTAATTGACGTGGCATATCAAAACAAAATAATGACATGGCATTTAAAAAGGCACATGTCAAAAATCAAATTAAAAATAGAGAAAACATCTGGAATGGATATTTCGCGTTATTATGGGTTAATATTTAATACTTCCACATCCTAAAAAGATATTTCTCCTTTCTATTTTTATCCGTCTCAAATTATATTCCTATTTTCTAAGTTAATCTTTTAGCTTTCTAATATACCCTTATATTATACATAGTAGTCAACAATAAAAAAAACAACTAAAATGAAATATTAAATAAATTAAAGAGTATATTAGGAAATATATTGTTAAATTGTACATTTTCAATAACATTAAATAATGTTTTCTTAATATATACGAAAAATGAAAGGGGAATATCTTTTTGGGACAGAGGGAGTACAACCCCCCCCCCAAAAGGGTTAATTTTACATATGGTTCTCATTCTTTGCACATTGTATCATTTGGGTCTTTAACCTTTTTTCGGCGATGTGAGTTCTCAACCTTTCATAAATTCTCATATAAGATCCTTTATAACATTTATGTCACCTCCATATATTTATAATATTAACAAACTAGTGGGTTAATTTTTTTTCAACCTAAAACTGGCACCCTAAAGAAATTGGGAATCTGTTGTCTTGATGATATCAAGCTGATATCACTCACTTCTGATTTATTTTTCTATCTTTATTTTCGTTTATTTTTCTTTCCTTTTTTTTTTAATTTTTAGAATTTTGTTTATTACTCTAAAATATTTATCCATTCCAATAATCTACCCTTATACATTTCCCTACAAAATTAGTGATTTTACATATTTTAATTTTGCATGGTGATTTTTAATAATCTATTTATCTGATCGTCTTAATCTTTTATTTTTTTTTTGAATTTTCAGAATTTTGTTTATTACATCTTTTACTTTTGCATAGTAATTTTTAATCATCTCCCAATTGTTGAGGCGAAAATTTTGGCCTTTAGAGATGTTTTAGATTTCGTTTGACCAAGTAAGTGTATCAATCAAATTCTTAATTATCTCTTTCCTTGCGCTTATTTGGGTAAGTGCATCAATCAAATTCGTAATTATCTCTTTCTTTTTATATTTGAATAATCAAAGCAACATTCAGGCTTTTATTATTATGTTTTTATGTTTGTTTTTTTCCTATGCAGTAAGTGCAAATTAATTCTTCACAAATGCTTCAACTGAACTCTGAAAATGGTAATACTTATAATCTTAAATTATGTATTTTGGTATGGTTGATTTTTTGTTTTTGAAATAACGTATGGTTGGTATTTTGATTTGGAGTTTTTTGCCTCATTTTTTGGTTAATAACATGTGATTGTATTTTAATTCTACCAAGGAAATGCTAATAAAATACTACATACTATACATTTAATATGTATTAATTGTCTATTTAAGTCGAATGTACGTAGTCATTGTGATTGATCAGATCTGATTTTGATGATTTTTTTTATTGTCATTGAATAATTACTTTTAACTTATGTAATATATAATTAGTGTGATTGTTGTTCTGTCATGTTTGTGTGTAAATCTGGACCAATAATTTCATATTTTTAAATACTTATTGTTTTTTTTCTGGTTTTGTTTTTTCTAGTTGTTATATTTCACAACTACATAACTTAGATTGGTTTTCAAAACTAACCATTTTAGAAGTTAATGGTGCTTTCTTTTTTCTTTCTTTTCTTTTTTTCTTTTTTTTTTCTTTTTTTTTTTAAGTTTCAAGACAATTTATCTTTGTCAGAAAGGTATGCTTATAGTTATTAAGGACATCATTTTACATCTATGGAGTTTTTATTTTATCTCTATTATACCACGTATTTAACATGGTTGGAGAAATATAAATTCTCATTTGTTTAGTGTTGTCTATTATTCTTTTCGTAATACAAGTGTTGATACTCGAGGGAAAGGTAGCATTGCTTTTATTGTGTTATTTTTGGTTTTCAAAATATTGTACACATATATTGGACAGCAATCAATCAATCAATTAACATAGAATATCAATTTTGAGATCGAGCAGTTGCATCGTGTAGTTAATTTTTATTTCGAGTGATTTGACTGATGAACATATATCACTTTTTTTTATCATTTAATTAATTGTTTGCTTTAATTTGTTTTAGAGATGTATATGTGTTTGCAGGACTTTACAATGCACGGGTAGATTAGCTAGTTACTCCTTAAATAAAAACAAAAATTTGAAAAATAGTAAAAATAATAAAAAGGAAAATAAATATTTTTTCCACCTACCTACATAATTATCCATCTCTGCCTACCTGCAACATAACTGAAAATGACAAATACCAAATAGAATTTTTTTTTTTTTTGGCCTTTTTGGGGCAAGCCGCAATGGGAGACAGCAAAACAGCGATCTACCCTTTTGTTGTCGAAAAGTTGTATCAAAGTTTACCGTATATGGCTGAGTTGGAGATGAGTAACTAGGTAAATAGGGCGAGGAAGAAATTATTTTCTTTTTTCTTTTTTTATTATTTTTATTTTTAATTCTTTTTGCTTCTATTCAAAGAGTAATATTTTTTTTTTTAGAAAAAATAGTGAGCTGTATAGACATCATTTTTAGAGGGTTAGGGACCTTATGTGAGAAGTAATTTATAATAGTTGGGGACCTATAATATTGAAAAAAGAAAAAAAAAGAATAGAGACTCAACTTATACAGTAGGTTGAGGACATGCATTGATGCATATGTGAAGTTTACCTAAAGAAAAGTTCCATTTAACTTTTTTTGAAAGTTTTTTTTATTTATCTGAAATCTCTTTTAATTTAGAATCTCACCCGCTGTCTATCTATATTAATACCCCCTCTAAGTTCCTCTAGATGTATCAAAAAAAATCATCAGATTCAAAAGTTGACTCGAGTCGGTAACTTGCATCGCAAGCCCCATTATGTACGAGGCAATTCTTTCTTTCTCTCTTTTTGGGGGGTTGGGGAGGGGGGTGTTTGTAATCATCCTCGTCATTTCATTCATTTTCTGGTATTATTTGAGCTGTTGTCGCTAACATATTTGATTTGACAAGTTAAATTCAATTTTGATTTTCATGCTTTAGTGCATATATCACAATCTTTCTTGCAATGAGCATTTTATTTTAACTAGTCATATAAATAATTATAAAGTGAATATCAAGTGACACAAGTTAATTACCAATGTTGTTTGCCAAAAAAAAAAGTTAAATTTAGCTATTTTCATTTTTCACACTCAATAAGTAAAATTATATTTAACTATTAAAAATCCACTGCAAATATTAAATTCAAAGCTCAACAAAGTGTTGCATAAAAAGAAAGAATTTTTTAAGATATATAAAAGTTACATCACTTGTTAAAATATTAGCTTACGATGCAAAAAGATTCATTTAGCTAATACTTTAACATATTCATTAGAGCTGTAATTTTAACTTATTATTAGCTGACACGTGACACTAATAAGTGATCAAGTTTATTTTGCTTCGTTAATCATAGTTGTTGATGACATGAGCTATTGACATATAAAAGCCAATAAAAATTACAAATTATATGGTGTGTGCACGCTATTTGTATAAGCCAAAAAAATCAATCAATAAATCTTGTAGGCAACATTTTCGTGTCAATTTAGAAGCATTAAAAGAATGTGTGTTTGGGGGGGGGGGTTTGAACAAGTGGCTGTGGTTAATGCTCGCATTTCAAGCGAGATGTCTCAGATTCGAATTACAACACCTACCCCTTCCGATTTCCCCATTGTATAAAAAAAAAAGAATATATAAATATATATATATATAGATGTCTATATGTTGACACTAATATGATGATGTCCTAACCAATTTGAGTGAGAAGATCTGTACCTAAATCGGGATTTAGAATTCTAATCTTGCACATTTGGTCGATCTGGATCTCTCCACCATAGGCACTATCCGGTCAATTTGAGATTCGGTCTATGTTAGCCAGTCTGGACCTAAATCGGTACATGGAGTTTTATCCTCCACCTTTGACCGGTCTAAAACCCTTCGTCATGGGTGTTTTATCCGGTTATTTTCAAATCCAGTAAATATCATCTGATTGGGTCTTAGTTGGAATCTGAGTCTCAACCAGTCCTTCTGGGGAGAGTAATACTCTCCTCATAGGGAGAGAACCACCCCCTTGATTGGTGGGAATCAAGGGCTCCCTAATACTCTCCCCAGAATTTTTGGAGTCTCAACTAGGATATGATCAATCGCCTGGGCCCCTTGATTCCCACCAATCGGGAGGTGGTTCTCTCCCTAATACTCTCCCCAGAATTTTTGGAGTCTCAACAAGGATATGATCAATCGCCTTCACCTTATTATTATTGTTATAATACCTGGGTTTTGTCACAGTACCCTTAGTTGGTATCAAAGTCAGTCCTTGTTTACGGATGACCATAGTACATGTTTACCTACTTTGAGAATGAATACTCTCATAAAACTGATGTTAGAAATGAATCTGCACACCCCAGTAGTTTCACTTCCCTGTTTAACCCGTGCGCATCCAGTAATTTACTTCCTTGACACCGTGTGCCTTTTCTACCTCATTTATCTCTATGAGATTTCCTGCTTATATTATTCAAACAAGACTTCTTCCATGACCTACCCACGGTAACCTTTACCTTGGGTACACAAAGCCTCGACAGTCATTCACAAGATATGCTAATTAAAAGCCTCATTGCTCTGCAGAGAACGCATGTAAAAGAATTTGTGCAAGTATCACAGAATTTGACCACTGCCTGCTTCGCCTACCACAGAACAAAGACAGTTTGTCACTCTTCCAAAAACTTGGCTAGTAGAAGGATATACACATCTTCATTTTGGAGCAGTCAGATTTGCCCTAATTACCCTCCATGGGTGAACATACTGGGCAACATTCCACTATTAAATGCATAACTAGCTAGTCAAGCATCATTCTCTTGATTTTTCTCTTCCTCATGGATGATGGAACTGATGATGCTTTCTTTCTTCAAATGGGATCTGAGCATATTCCTAGCTACACCTACGTCCCCAGACGAGTTCCAAGGAAGAACTTGTGAAGCTCATACCAGAATCCTAGATAATGAGCCATGATAAAGCATATTCGCATCATGCTAAAGGTGTGTGTCCGTTATGAATTATTGAAGGTGTCGTGTGAAGAGTCAGAAGTTTGTCCAGAGTCGGTCCAAATTAGTCATAACTAAGTCTAAATTATTAAAGATCATGGCCTCGCGCATTTATCGATCCATAGAAACGGAAAGAACCTCCCTAAGGAACCCTATTCCTTCCGGTATGGAGCCACCTTCTTCACCCCCAGCGTGCCTACTTCCAGCGTCTTTCTACTAAGTCTAAATTATTAAAATTGCGTTGACCCTTCCATGCATATTGTGTGGTTTGGAATTTCCTCACGAGTATTGTATGCAATGTCCAGAAAGGTCTTTCCTATCTATAGAAGGAGTGTTCTTCTTCGGTTTGTATCATCGAAAAAAATTCCTACTAAATGAAGTCTCGTGTTATATCCTCATGGCTTTCTAAATCTCCTGTTTTCCAGCTTGCATTCAGAATCAAGTAATGGTAAGTATATTAGGGTCGTCCTATTGAGTAGTATCGAGTAGCTCTGCTATTGCCTCCACATTGAGGATTCTTAACATCAGAAATTGTTATGTAGACTAAATGATCCGCCGCCTGGGTAGCTGGCAGAACTCTAAGAGTCTGCCCTTAAAGTTGTGGCCTAGTTGGCATTGCGGCCTTTTTTTCAGGTAGAATA
>CAVNYN010278209.1:8444-66367 GCA_963692815.1 Nyctanthes arbor-tristis
CCCCCCCCCCCCCCAAAAAAACACGAAAAGGAAAAAAAAAAAAAAAAACCCACCAAACAACAACCAAACAGAAAAAGAGCCCTCTTTATGTTTAAAATGCCATTTTAACTTTTGATATAGAAATCTCTCTTTTGGGGTTCTACTAACAGGTATAAATCTTCTTCGCAAGTGAAGTGAACATTTGAAAAGTCACTGCTTAGGGTCTGTCTCGCAACCAACCATAGTTTATTTCCTTTATACTTGGGTTATAAATTCCCTTGACATACCCACAATTTTACACCTGTCAACGATGTGATGACCAGTAACCAGTCACAAGAGGCCAAGTCTTGGATAAATCATATGATTTGATTTGATTTTGTTAATCTGAAATTAGTACCACAGAAGCCAAAAAACCTAATAATGATGAATATTTGGAGATAAATAAGAAAAGCAACAAGATCTGCAATTCCAGTCCAGAAAAGTCATGTCTCCCGAAATATAGGAAGAATGGTGATATCTTACCAGCCTATAAAGGTAACACATAATAACATCACATTATACAAATGAAGGAAAATAATACCGGATTCAGTAGAAGATCATTTCTTTCTTGGTAGATCGGATTTTAGAACGTAGAGATCCATCAGGAGAAAATAGAGGGGCATATCTACTCTGTTTCTCAGTTAACAGCACACACATCTAATAAAGTTAATCTTAAAATACTGCTCATTTATAGAAGATTCAAATTAATATTATACTAGTACATCGCACTATTAAGATACTGCTCACTTTATATTATTGAACTTCTACGCAGAGCATGAACTGCAAGTATCATGTTTGTTCTCTTCCTACATAGCTATAGCTATTAGCAGCGTTGGAAAAACTATCATACACAATGATGATTTCATCTCTTTGAAGATGCAACACGGGGCTTTCAAAAATTATGGCTTGCGAAGTAGGAAATTTGATTATTGCAACTAGAATGTTGAAAGCTCAAGAAATATGGTCCTCAAATTTTGTGGGAACTTACAGTTAGTTTCTTCTAATTTTGTTGTATGTGGGTACACCAAAACCACTATTTAAGCCGATGCCAAGAAGACAAGATGATTGGGAAATCCGGTCCAACATAAGCATAATTGTCTTTCCATAGTGGAAAGCAGGTAGATATTGCACATCTTTTTACAAACTTACCGGACAGCTGCTATAGTGTTTATTTATACTTAAATTCTAAGTGGCTGTTTGAATATCTTTATTTACAAAGAATTATAATGAGAAATTATAATGAGATGAAATGAATGGTGTAAATTTAATGGAAGTTTGAAATTTGTCGCTACAAATGAACAGTGGTCAAATCAATGATAAATGAAATTATAATGTGTTTTGAAAAGAGAATAAAACACTCAATATTTTCTACTTTACCACCAACATTTATTAAAATCTAAAATTCAAGTTTAAAAAGACTATCCACTGCGAATTTTGCTGAGCAGAGTTGAATTGTGGAGATTTGTGTAGTACAAGTGGGTCCCATGAGATGTGCATATGTGATTGGTTTGACCAAATTCAAATTTGAAAAAGTAGGAGAAAGTAATAGCGTGTAAACAGGGGCTTAATCAACATATGATTTCTGAAGACACAACCCAAAAAATCACTGAAATCCAATAACTATCTAAACTAGACATTATTTGTAGATGGAAAGGTGTTGTCATTAGTTCAGTAACAGTAAAATTTACTACTAATGGCCCCTTATATGTTACCCATCGTTACAATTAAGATGCTACCAACTAATGCATTTTACTTTTGGATAATTAACTTAGAATCCATTTGGTTTCTTCCCATTATAATTGATGATCCCAATTTTCTACTAAGGTAATAATTGAAACTCAAATTTGAGTTCAAATGGCTTTACTAAAATGCCCCTATTTTTTTAATGGAATCCCAATTATCTATCCAAGTTAGGGGCATTTTAGCAAATCTATTTAAATTCAAATTTAAATTCCAATCATTACTTGCATAGAAAATTGGGATAAGTCCGATCACCAATTATAATACGAAACCAAACGGACCCTTAAAACTATGAGAGATCATCAAACGAAAAATGTATCATTTTCTAATTTGGCTTCTATATGGCTTATCTTGAGAATTTGCACGGACATGCCAAAAAGAAGCCTAAAAACACAATGTAAAACTATGTAGTCAAAGAAAACAAAGATTATGTTAAACTTACTCAGGGCAGGTATCAAGCAAGAGCTCGATAGAGTCATCCAAGGGGCGTCCAAGCTTCTTCTCCTCCTCTTCCTCAAGCTCCTTCAGCCACAAAATTGCGTGCACCCGCTGCCTCATAATCCTGTATTCCTTTGCCAATCTCTCCACAGTGTATAACTCTGGGTTTTCTTTGTGCTTTCTATACATCTCTGTCTTCTCTGAATCCTTCAAATATGACCCTCTCGCACCTGGCTCTCTCACCTGCACTAGCATTTTAAGGCACAACAAAATTTTTTAATTTTAAAGAAAATCATGTTTCCCCGTACAAGTATTCAACTACTTGATCACTACCAGAACTGGTGAACAAGAAAACTCGCATATAAGCTTGAAGACATTAAATTGGAAAACAGAAAATATTTGCAATTACAAAATATTGGTTTTGCACTACAGATGATAGAACATTGTTGAAATTGGGTTTATGGATATATACTCCTCTCCCAGCTGAACCCTCTAACATCATATGAAGGTCACTGGCAAACCCACGCAATTAAGCAGTGAAGCTGGTTTGGAAGAAGAAGTGATTTTTGGAAAACCCAATTCTCTTCTTCATGTCATGCTCAACACATTTGGAAACCAATTAGGAGTTAAGTCAGAAATGATATGTGATTTACTGAGATGCCTTCCAATTATAGAGATCACCAACAGCATCTCTCTTTGGCAAAGGCATGTTAGAAAATTTAGAAAACCTTTTTGCGGGGCTTTTCTGTAGTATAACCATTTATTGTTCTGATGTCATGTTACAAGAAGCAATTCAGGAAAAAACATATTTTAATTCACTGGAACATGAACTAAATAATTAGAACTAACTACAGTTCTGGTTTCCGTTACTCAAAGATCGCGAAAAACATTTGAACATATATACAATCGCAGCAAGATGCTTATGAAAAATTTTGAATTCTGAGTTTTATTATCTATCTACCAAATCCGCACGCTTCTACCAACCTCTCAGCTGTAAATAACTAAACAAACGAGTACTAACTACAGAACAAAAAGTTGGGTTCTGTTATTCTAATACTACTACAAAACTTAGTGCATGTTTGATTCTCATTATCATTTTGAATTATAATGAGGTGAAATGAGTAGTGGAGATCTAACGCGTGTTTGAAATGTGTGGTTGTAATTGCGTAGTTGTCAAATTTGTGATTGGTAAAGTAAGTTATAATGGGGAAGAGAAAACAAGGATCAAACACCCTCTTAGAACTACATTAGTACAAAGAAACATTTACTAAAAATCAAATTCTGGTTTTTGTTCTCCATCTATCAAATTTAAAAGAAACTCCATCTATCAAATTTAAAAGAAAGAAAAAGAAAAAGGAGAATAGCTCTTCCGATCTTATTAACACAAAAAATGAAACAAAGTAGAAAGAAGAAGTCACTAAGGTTACCTGCTTCATCAGTTCAGTCATTTCTTTCATTCTATCATCCCAGCCATCTACAAATGCCTTTCCCCTCTGGTTCTCTGCCTCCAGCTCCTTCAACTTTAGCATCTCCTGGTCTGTCCACCTAGCCTCTGAACACAATTTCCCAGTAGGGGTCTGCATGGAGCCTCTGCTGCGCCTGGCTTGGCTTGGAGGCAAGCCACTATCCACTTGCTGCCCGACCACTTCACCATCAAAGTGCTCCTTCGTTAGCCCTGTAGACCAGGAGGATGGACCTACATCCCATCCCAAGGGATCAGATCCAGAATCGCTTGAACCACCAAAATGGGCTGCCCAATCGGGCTCTTTATTGTCATTTCTGTTATCACCGCTTGAAAACCATTTCGAGAAATTGGATAAAACCCTGAGATTTGGAGGTCTGACATTAGTTTTGATCGAGAGTTGGGTAAAGACGAGTTGAAGGGATTGCATTCTCCCTGATTGAACTGAGAAATGCTTTCAATTTCTTGCACCTGAAAATTTAGAGCCCCAAGATCATGCCGTGCCTTCATATTTGGACTAATGGCTCCACATTATAGATTTTCCAATGACAATAACAATGTTGCATGTACTTAGAAAAAATATTGTCAATATATAAACAAAAATCCAATTGCTTTGAATCAACATCCACAAAATTAAATGATGAAAGACACAGAAACATATAGAAAAAGAGGAAATGGAGCAGCAAATCGCAAGCTTCAACTTGCTTAAGTCATCTTCTGATTTTTGGATATAATAACTCACTCTTTTAATTAATCTTACGAGCTTTTAGATCAGAATATTTCTTCTTCTTGCTAAATTCTTTATTTAGTATGTCAAGAATCCAAGCTCTAACGTAAACACAAAAGATTAATTGATGAACAGAAATATATGTAATGTACTTGGATTTTGCAAAAAGGTTTTGTTTCTATATATTGTTCATCATTGCTACATAAAGTTGTTGAGCAGTGAATAGGATGCATAAACTTTAAGTTAGAGATTCTAACTGAGAGGTTCCAAGAATTGAGATAACTACTCTACTTAAAAGGCCACCGACTCTATGTTAATCTAGCCATAAGAACGTTATTTGACGACTTATAGGGAAGCATTATAAACCTTTCTTCTGTACATGATTCAGCTTAACCAAAAGATCAATTTTTAGGACTTCAGAAGTGGAATTTACAGAATGTTGCCCAACTTGTTACTTCTTTCATCACTCTATTAGCTATGGTATCTTTCATCAAAAAATAAAAATTAGACATCTTGGAGTTTAAAGTAAAATTTTCTAAGCTTCAAATTGGACATCTTTTGGCTTAAATTTGAACATAATGGAACCCAAGATTCCGTGGGGTGTCTTGGGAATTATTTAACTTAGGAATCATCCACTAGCAAGTTGACTTCAAACCTCATAACGAAAATGTCTGTAAACTCAATATGTTTAAGAACTGAAAATGAAGAATACTAAAACAATTTTCAGCAGACAAATATGAACATGGCTTTTGATTAACCGTTGCTAAGCTATCAATTGATATGCCATATATACAAATGGTGCCTGATCTTGGTTCCTTGACAACAGTTAGCAGTCATTAGCAGGCAATTTAAGAGTGAATTAAGAAAAAAATTTGTGAGTGCAATTAAACAAACGGAGCCAGTGGTGGAGCTAGACCTTTTTAAATGGGTATGCACAATTAAAATCTAAGAAACATATGTGTGCAACACATTTTACTTACAAAGTATCTAGCAAGCAATAGGTAGCAAAGAAAGCAACATCCCAACACTACACTTTCCCGTTTCCACAGTTAACAGGAAAATATAGTTACAAAACTGTAAGACCTTTTTACAAATGTACCCTACGAGGTTTCATAATTTCATGATGCTATAAAATTACATCAGTATCAATAGTGTCAAAAACATCTTTCTCAATATACACAATCAAAGTATCCTTCAACCATTGAATGATGGTGGCAAAGAGATTCCATTAATTAAAAAGAAAAGGGGGAAAAAGGGAAAGAAGTTATAGAGTCAGAGACACATGGTGGACTTAGGGGTGGGAAGATTAGATAGAAATTTGCACAATTAAGAGATTCAGTGATTTAGTCCACGAATTGATAATGATCAGGGCCGGCCTGAAGCGAGCTCGAAAAATAGGCCTCTGGCACGAAACAAAACGCATTAAAATATCCCAAAAAGTCACCTAAACACTGCACATCTTGCATTTTCAGAGGCAAAACACTAATCAAAGGTCTCCCGCCTATATTCTTATTAAAACAATTTCCTTTTCTGATATCCGGAATCATAGTTCGGAGACACGACATATTAACTCTTTATAATTCAATTGTCCTACAAGTACCAATAAAAATAATTAAGCAAAACCAAAGATGACTATAAGTAACAATATATTTAACTCCACAAGTTCATATCACTCAATTCATAATTCTCAAAGTGAAAATGGACTCAAGCAAAAATATCCAGGATTTTTTTTTTTTCGCTTTTAATCATAAAAAATGAAAAACACAGCCCAAATATAATTCTAGGCAGTGTCCTCTGTTCAATAAGCTGCACTTATGTGCTATAAACGTTGGATTAAAGTGGTGAAAATAGTTTAAAAATTCCAGCAATGTAAAAGTTTCAGTTAATGAAAAAATTCATAATAATTCAGTACATAGGTTCTTGACCAAATATCATCTAATAATTCATAAGTTTGCAATGTAAAAATTCCAGCAATGTACAGGTTCTCATACTTATCTTTTTATTTAAAAGACTGGTTTCCTTTATGCCTAAATCCTAATTCATCATGTATCCCTAATTCCTCTTGAAAAATAGGCTAATTCACAGGAAGAATAAATAGACTAATTCAAAAAAGCACAAAACAAGTAACTGTGAAGAACATAAGCAATTTCCAAACGCCAACTGCGAATTAGGAACTTAGGAATTAGGGTTAGCTTACCTGAGGATTTGGCTGCTGCGCTGCTCGAGTGACTTCCGACCGGCGACCAAATGGGAGAGTTGACCGACGAGACGGCGGTGAGGGCAGAGCTACCGGACGGCGACCGTTCACCGGTTCACGTGCGACTGAGAGCCGTTCGAAGGTTTTGTTTCCAGTCCAATTCCTAGTTCCTCAGACGGTCAGACCTTTCACGTCGAGTTAAATGTTTCAACACCCACTCAACTTAGACTACCGTCTTCATTTACTCATCGAACTTTAAAATGTCGAAATTTACCCATTGAACTTTATAAAGTATTGTCCGTTACTCACTCGTTAACCTTCCGTTATAATCTTTGAATTGAATCGCTTTTGTAGCAAACGGAATACATTTGTGGCATAAAACGGCTGTTAACTTGGCCATGTAACATGTCATTTAACCAATAAAATTGTGATAAAAGAAACAACTAATATTAGGCTTGGTGCAGATGTCCTGTTAACTTCTCAAAATCACTCTTGTTTATGACTGTAAAATCAGGATTTCAACTTAAAATAGATAAAGAAATTAGAACATGGTTTTCCGGCAAAGTTAATGAGGCGTTTTTCTTACTCTTTTTTTCCTTTTCTAAGAAAATAATTCCCAAGTTCTTGTTCTTATAGTCTCCTCCTCTTGATTTTTGCAGCATTCAACATACAGTAAAGAACATATCTCCCCTCTCTACGAAAATATATGATTTCTCTATCTATACTCTACGTTGGACTTTGTATGTATTGCCACCTCCATATCCATCTAACCACCTCAATGACAGCTATGGCGGCGGCAACCATAAACCAACCCAATTTGTTTAACCTGAAACATAATTTTTTTCCCAAGAAGGTCATGTTTGGCGATTGAGTCGAAGACTGAAACCTCATGAGTTGTGTTGATTGTTTTTTCAAAGAAATCACATTTTTACAAGGGAAATTTTATGAAGGAAGGATAGATGTATTACTCCATTTGTTCACAAATTTGCTTGCTCAGCCGTCTCAACCCACTGCAAGGATATTGAATAGCTGCTAAAAGGTAGTCAATTTTAAATGGGTTTCTAGAAGTGGTCGGATTTGATTATCTTCAGGATGGGTTTGATTACATGGCAGATAAGGATTTCTTAGTTGTCATATTTAACTGGTAATACATGTCACTTATGTTTTCCGTTAGCCACATCAGCATTTCGATCCAAAGATTATAACTAAAAGTTAATGAATGAGTAACAGACTATACTTTATAAAGTTCAGTGAGTGAATTTCGACATTTTAAAGTTTGATGGGTAAATAAAGACAGGAGCCTAAGTTGAATGAGTGATGAAACATTTAACTCCTTTCACGTCATCTAATTTTTTTACTTCTTTTTTTTTTTTCTTTTTTTGGGGATCCGTTAGTTTGTTTGGGATTGGGTAGGCAGATTTTCAGGGCCTAATGTTTGGGCCCTTTCTTATTTTTCTACGCCTTTTTAACTAAAAAAGCCTTTTACCATTGGGGTCAACCATATCAATTAATTTGGACCCATTAATTTCATGGGCCTGAAGCAAAGGCCTCACTTGCCTCTTTAAAGGACGGGCTCTGATAATGATTGGATAGATTAAATGAATACTCACTAAACTTTAGAATTATGATTACTAACTCACTGAACTTTAGAATGTAACCACTAACTCACTGAACATTAGACAATGTTCACAATCCATCACTGTCTTAACTGTCATTTATATAAATTTCATGGTGTTAGTGACGTGACTAATAGCTATATTTTAAAAGTTACTAGACACTCACTATACTTTGTAAATATAATATTAACTCACTAAACCTTCATATGTAACCAAAAACTCATTAAATTGTCAAAAATGTTTACCATCCACCACTTATATGAATGCAAATTCATTTTCTTATTTCCTTTCATTCTTTTAAGTGTTTATATTGCTTTTTCCTTTTGTTATTATACAAAAACACATAAAACTGTCAATTGACTACTACACATACAACGTTACGACAACTTATCTTCAGTTATAAATGTGTAATGGTATGCTCAACGAATTTGTTCAAATTTGTGCTAGCGGTGACACCGTAAAGTTGTATGTTCACTTGATGTTTCATGTGTTTTTGTATAATAACTAAATGAAAAAAGTAATATAAAAGCCTAAAAGAATGAAAGGAAATAAGGGAATGAATTAGTATAGTGAGTTTCAGTTACATAAATTTAACGGTGGCGGATGGTAAACATTCTCGAAAATTTAGTGAGTTAAAGTTGTGGTTTTAAATATCAAATTCTTTTGATCTATGCTTAAATGATATACTTTTTACATCTTTCTAGAAGAATTTAAAAGATGAGCATGTGAATATTTTGGTAGAATTTTCTAAAATCCCTCCAACAACTAAAATGGAATATTCTACTAACTTAGTTTAGAAGAATCTTCTCTAAATATCTTAGATATTATTATAGAAATTTTTTAAAGGACAAGTTGAAACTATAAATAGGAGATTAAGCACTCATTTGGAACTACAACTGTATTTTATTTTATTTAAAATTGAGCTATGTTAATAATTTTTTGTATACGAAATCAAGAGTCAACCTAACTATGTTTTGTCTGTTATCTTGAGAAAGAAAGAGAGAACCGATGATTTTTTGAATTTAAAAAAAAAAAAAGAGAGAAGAAAATTATAAACGTGCATATCCAGACGTGACTTGAATTTTCGTATGAACGGAACCCTCTGTGGATCGATGAACAATCAATGGGAAATAGTATTAGGAGTTGCATATCAAGATAATCGATTTTGTTTGATATCTTGAAAGAGAAAGAGAGAACAAATAAGAAGAAATAGGCATGCACGTGAATCCGCCTATTAACGGAACTCTGTGTAAACCAATGAACAGTCAATGGGAAATAGTATTTGGAATTACATATCAAGATTACTCGATTTTGGGAACCGAGGGAGATGAGTTTTAGACGATAGGGAATGTAATCAGAGAAGAATACAAGACATGAGAGAGAAAATACCTTATAAGGCAAGGTGAGAAATGGACGCCCTAAACATTAGCAGCCAAGCTTTGTGACGAGATCGAGAGATAGGTAGGATGTGTAAGCAACCCCCGAACAAGCCTAGGTCGGTTTTGGTAGAGATAGAAACAAGCCTGGTAGAGAAATGGGATATGGACAAAGAAAAAATTGAAGCTACAAGTCCAAGGATACTACTACAGCGAACAAGGGCTAAGTTTCAATCGGTAGAGCATCGGATTGCTTAGATGGTTTAAGTAAAAAAAAATTATCGATTGACTTGAAGGAAGTTAGTCAATTAATTTGGCTCATGTTGACCTCTCATATCATGTTCACCTCCTATCTATCTCAATTGAGTTATTTATATATCATAGTCGCGATATACAATTAACTTTAAGAGTGCTATTTGTACATATAAACTGTACACAAATAATATTTCTCTAAGTAACTCAATCGGGATTGGATAGGACGTCGACGTGAGGTGGAGTGGATGTGTGACATTATTCATGGCAGATAGGGATGACAGTTTGAACCTGAAAACGCGACATCTAAAGAGCCCCAATCCAAACGGGGGTAATACTCGACCCCTTAAAGTAATAGGCGGAGACGGGGCGCAAGTGTCCGCCTGATTACTTAGCAAGGTAGGGATGGGTGTTGCATGCCCGACTTGACTAGTCTTGTTAGCGATTTTTCTTTTTCCTTTTTTTTTCGGGGGGGGATTAAAAAAACTTAAGCAAAGAACAAGAATTGAATCCAAAAATATGGGTAAGTTGAGATACCAAGTACCCACCACGTTGCACACGCCTTTTCTTGTGAAATTTTTCTACTAGATTAGTTTTATTTCAAGATATTTGAATGTTTAATACTTGAACTCAGAATGTTTCATGAATTTTTGTATATTAATTTGTTAAACATGTTAAATTATAGTTATTTGAATGTTTATATGTAAATGTGTTTCAAAGTATATTTTTGTAATTTTGAAGTTTAGTATATAAAAAAAAAAAGAATAATGCTATATAACACCAGTGGTGCTTGGCACCAGTCTAGGTGGCATCCAATGTGGCATTAAATGATAAGTGAAATTAAATGAATAAACAAATGACTCATTTAATTCAACTTATCATTTAATGTCACCTTAATATGGTGTCAAGCACTAGTAATTCTAAATAGTATTACTCAAAAAAAAATCTTAACCATACGAGCAACGGCTAATTCTTTAAAATGGGGGAGGAGTGTGGGGAAGGCATACCCAATCCCTGACTCGCCCATTACCATTGCTATTGGTGGATAGATATTTATTCAATTTGGATTTTACAAAGATCTATTGGAAGAAAACGTCACATAACTGAAAGGAAATCTAACTAAAAGATAGAGCATCTTTCGGCAATATTGCTCGAAGGTGTGGAGATACCAATGTTGCCATCTATGTTTTGGCATGAAATTGACGTACGCATGTAGAAGGCCCCCGCTAGAAACAGAGACGATGCAGTAATTTTTGTGTTAATTTTTTTTTTTTAAAGACGAGTCGATTTATTTTTAAAATAAGTTGGAAGTATTATATTTGTTCTTTCTAATATTAGTAACATGAATTTTGATCAGTCGCCGCGTGAAAGAATTTTTAGCTTTCTTTTCGAATCTTGCAAAATGAAGTGAGAATTACAGTTAGGGAAAAACGTGCTGCTGATGCGACTAGAGGGTATATGGTGTCAATTATTTGAGGAATCAATGTTAAGCGCTGACACTGTCGATTGCTTAGAAAAATTCATCGATTTTTCATTTCTTTTCATTTTTATTTTTTTTCCTTGATAATTGAGCACTATAATTTAGTTCAACCACGGCTTAATAATGTTTATATTTGTTTGTATAAAATACGCATGTAAAGTCCACAAGTGTACAGATCGAACAAGTAATAAAATAGATTATAAGTCCAGGTTATCGTTCCACGAGGAAAAATTCAAGTACTAAATACCCAATTAACGTTCTAGTTGAAACAATCAAAACTTGGATTTTGGGATTAAAAGCAAGTAAATAAATAAAAGCAAAGATTAAGCAAATTAAGATAAACAAATTATTTTTAAAAGTTTTTTTCAAAATTTATGTGAACTTAAGACTCACAACTTCACCACCTTTGATTCCCCTAGTTATCGGTTTATTGATTTAACAAAAACTAATTATAGTTAACGATCGAGTTCGCGTAATTAATCGACCACGTCTCTCAAAGCTAATTAATCCTACTAAATTAGACTCCATCACCTATCTCTAAGTAAGTGTGTTATCAACCCTCTTACGTGCATTAAATAATAAGAACTTATACAAATATCCCCCGAAGTTCAATTTACGTAACCGCATTAACCACAAGCAAATCTCTTTGTTTTGTCTAAATTAATATCCTTTATCGCCTAATTTAATTCATCTATTCCCCTCTTGAGTTTAACACAAACCAATAAACATCTACAAAATCCCGTACCCAATAAGTGAAAGCTATACAAAACAATGATAAAGAATTAACTAGAAATCAACTTTTAGGCATTGAATCAACAAATAAGCAACTATTTACAAAGGGACTACATCGTTTGTCTCAAAAAAAAATTTAGTTACTCATAGAATTAATAAAATAAAGCATAAAAAAGTAGGAATCTATCACTGAATTTTGATGAATAAGCTGGAAAAGAAGAATGATTGCACCAATATTCTTCAACCCAAGACTTATCGTCAAAAACCGAACTAAACTTAAAAAAAATAATAATAATAAATAAAAAAAAAATCTAAGTAATATAATGTATAAGAGAATATATATAGGGATGTGTATTGGGAGTCTATGAATGTGTAGGTTAGACCACCTTTTATAAGGTCTAAAAACCCCTAAGAACAAAGAAAAATCCTGCAAGAGTTTTATCGTACAAAAAAAATTAGCGAAATAACGAGAAAAAACTCTGAATTCTCGCTTCAAAGGCTCCATACGGCCACACAAGGGCACCCTGTGGCCGCACAGAGTATTCTTCTGAAATTTTTGGACTCCGATGAAGGCGCACCGGTTGGAGGTACGCCCATACCTGATCTTCTGCACATTCTGCCGAGATTTTGCCTCTCGAATGCGGCCGCACGTTCTACCTGTGCAGCCGCATAGTGTTTTTATTTTTTTATTATTTTTCTTCCATTTTTTCTTCTTTCTTCTTGGCCCTTCGAGTTTTGTTGACCAGTGTCTTGGCCCCGCTCCATAATTCTTGCAAAGTACGTCCAAACTTTATTCTTTTTTGTTTTTTTCCTTAATCCTATAACAAATAAACAAATAAAACATAATTAATTATTTTAATCTATTAAAACACATAATATAGGGAAATTAAATAACACAATTAAAGATCTATCAATATTCCTGGACCTTTACAAGCTTTCTCAAGTTGCACATATTTCAAAGCACGACCTGAAATTGACCCATATTTTTCCAGCTTTTTGACTGCGCTTCGCGCCTAGACATGGGTATATGTGCATTTTAGAACAGGCTTCTAGTGCTGATTGCTGAGGGACAAATGTTAGTGGCCTGAACAAAAAAATGATACAAACGTTAGGATCGCCAAGTCCAAATAAGATAATGCTCCGCACATGTGTTAATAGTTTTCCGGCATTTGTCTCTTAAAATACAACAACCTCGTCTCGTAATGAGTGCACTCCAAATTATGTAGACCTATGAACCTACTTGTGTTTTGAACCCTCTTCAAATGGAGTGGGAAAACATATATGAAAATGATATTATGAAATGATCGATGGAGTGTATGAATTGAATGTGTATGAAAATGCAAATGACAGGATGCTTATATATATGTTGGAAAAGTCACAACTTGAATTGACATGATCTTTTAGAAAGGATACCACCATTAAGGCAAGACCTCGTAAAAAAGATACGTCTATTAGGAAATATTCACAAGTTGGAAGCTTTTGAATTTTTTGGATAAATTTGAAAGAGTTTTCTCTTCATCTTCAATACAATTCGGTATTTCATTGAAATTTAATGAGTTTTGTTAAGATTGATTATTCAGGTATTTTTATAATTAACGAATAATTAATTCCTAAATCCACAGTATTCATTGTGAATCAAAATGATTATATATAGGTTTTTATCATGTTCTTTGTGATTACAAGTTTCCACCTATAGCGACTAATTAATCGACTGATTATAAACCTAAAGAAAAAAAAAGACAAATGAAAGAGAAATGAAAAGTGAGTATTTTTTGGGAAAAACGATCTGAAACAATCCTTTTTTTTTTTTTTCCAAATTTTGTTATTTGGTGGTCATTATTATTTTTCATAAAAATTATCAAGTTTTATATATAAACTATACATTTTTCCATGTATTTTTTTTATTTGCCAAAGTTTTTTTTACTTGTCAAAGCTACGCGAGCTCTAATTTTGAGTTGAATATATATTTATATTTGAGACGGAGTCAAATCACGACGAATAAAAAAACATAACTAATGAACAAATACAACACTTATTGAGCCTTCGTTTTGCATGATTTTCTTTTATGGAAAATGGTGATATGATGAGCATGTTTGATAATGGTTAATTATAGAGATAAGGTAGACAGAGTGATGCTTTCTGGCAATTATGGATCTATCAAACGATTCACTCATGATTTGGTAAATAATTTCCAGACAAACAACTATTCTAGTGATGCACTTAATAAGTAGAAGCTTATACCAAAGGCTAGGGCTGGGCATCCGATCCGGTAATCCGACGAACCCGACTCTACAGGCCCGAAACGGGTCAAATCGGGTCGGGTTACTGTAGCAATCAGGTCGGCACGGGTTGGGGGTAGAGAGGACCCGACCGGGTCGGGTCGGGTTTCGGGTCGACTCGGTCCAACCCGGGTCAACCCGCTTAACCCGACTCGGTCAACCCGGTTATTTTTTTAATTTTTTTTTTTACCAAAATTTTTTTTTCGTTTTAAGATCACAACATTTTCATTCTTTATTATTAGTTTGTTTTTCCTTTTACAATTTCACTCAAAACACTCAAAAATTCTCTCTCAACTGAAGTTCTTTGTTTAGTTTTATTAAACTTGAATCACATGGCAACGTGCCTAAAAAAATAACAAAACTCGATTTTTAATTTTTTTGGGCTTAAATCACATTGAACTATGTCAAAAAAATAAATTGGTGAAATTCTAGGCCGAAATTCAAGTTGGGCCGGTATTGGGCCGGCCCAACCCGAGACCCGAGTCAACCCGAGTTGACTCGGGTTGAGTCGGGTTATGGAACCTAGTCGAGTCGGCTCGGTTCCAAACTCGCCAACCCGACTCAGTGTCGGGTCGGGTTCGGGTTGACGCCAAACCCGACCCGACCCGTCCGACGCCCACCCCTACCAAAGGCCTACAAAAAAAATTGCATGAAATTCATTGAGTGATTTATGTCTGAATATAAAAAGAAAATTAAGTTATAATTTGCAACAACAATATATAATTAGAAATTTTGAAACGACCATAAAGTCTTATATATATATATATAAGAAGATTAATCTACGGTACCTTTTTACCACAGTTTTTCAGTCAAAACTGTTTTAAATGAGGATATTTTAGATTTTTTTTACATGTTAAGTAGATTTTGCAGTACATTATAGATTAATATTTCTCTATTTTATAAATTAGTTAGGAATTATAATACTTATTTATTCTTATCTTCAAATATTTTGATTAAATATTTTGTTAGATATATCTTATCTTTTTAAATATTTTGTTAGATTAGTTTATATTCAATGTTTTTTTTAATTTTTTTAATTTAAAATTTTTTAATATGCAGATCTTATCTAAGAAATATTTCGTAATTTGTATTAAACTATTTAATCTTTAGCTGATATTAATTTTTAATTATTGTTTATATGCTTTTAAATCGAATACATTATTTCTTTTGTATATGATTAATATAGTTTAATTAATATTTCATAATTTACAAAATTTACAGTATAATCATAGAGAAAAGTAAAATGCTTAATTTCCTAAGGTATAAGAAAGACAAGGGGTCGGATTGGGTCGAGATCGGGTATGCTACTCTAATTAACGTACATATCAAATTTTTTTCTCATCCTCACTTATATCGATGACGGGTCAGGGAATGTTGGTACATATAATTCATATTACTCATTTATTAGGCAATTTAAATATATTTATATATTTCTATTTTCATTTTTTGTTTATTAAATAGTATTCTAAACACTAAAATTACAATTGAAATTACTGAGTTTTCTTGAAAAGTTTTATCATCTTTTTACTTTTCAAGTCATTAGAGTTTTTAGTAAATATTTTTATTTTTATCCAAAAAAATGGTAAATGGTCCGCGTACGAGTAAAATTTATCATATTCTTCCTCAGTACACTGTTAATTCAGGTCATTTTTTTATCTCATCTCTGACTGAATTACTTATTTAGTCCGTTACTTCTCTATCTTAATAGGATCGGTTACCCGTGAGTATCGAATTTGTTGGGTCTTTTTGCAATTCCTACTAAAGTCACTTAGTAACATTACATATCAAGTAAGCACAAAGTAACTATTAGTTAACAGCAAAGATAATCAAAATATTATAGTTCAATATGATTAATCATACATTACTTAACATTTCGTTCTAATATCAGATATAATTTAATTTAGTATATTCCCGTGCAACACATAGGTGATAATCTAGTACATGTAACATGAGAGTACTAACTTTTTTTTTTTTCCATAAAACACAAATTAGGCTTCACCGCTTTAGTGTTGTTTTTAGATGTCTACATTTACACTTTTTTTTTTTTTGCGGTGGGGTTTTGGGTTGGGGGTGGGGGCTTGCAACTGTCCTATCGTTTCATTCGTACTTCCAAATATGCGTCAATGTTGCTTGATGGTAGCACATAAGCTTCTAAAATTCTACCACCTTGAATTTCTGGTAACTTTTCCCAACATTAAGTGGCTGTTTGATTATCATTATATATTAACATTGATTTATAATGAAAAATTATGATGAAGTGAAATGAGTAGCCTAGATATAATAAAAGTTTAAAATTTGTAGTTATAAATGAGCAGTTGTCAAATCAGTTGTCGGTGGTAGGTGAAATTATAAAGAGAAGAATTGATAAAAAGAATCAAATAGGAACTCTAACCTAATAATAGAGTTACTTCTTGTTTGATTCTCATTATTCTCTCAAAATTATAATTTTGTCTATCACTGATTTGACATTTAATTTGACAACTGCTCAACTATAGTCATATATTTCAAATCTTTTTACATTCTCAATATACATTCTACGTCTCTGATTATTATAATTTCCACAAATAATGAGAATCAAGCTAGCTCTTAAAACATTGCGGCGTAATTTGACTCCACCATACGACTAATCTTCCTGTTGATGCAGAGAGATTCATAAAGTGGATTTCTAATTCCACCGCTCATGAAATGCTTACAGGCAGCACGTTATCTATGTGTCTTGTGGTGAAGCATGGTCTGGACCATGATCCTTTCAGAATGTATATCATTGAGTAACATTTTATATGTCATTTTTTTTCTAAATAGTAATGAGTATTGTTATATTACATTACTAGTGTCAAGTACAAGTTCACATGACATTATATTTAAATTAAGTGATTCACACGTGCTTAAGTTTAACTTCACATATCATTTAATGAATATTTTGCTTCAATGCTACTACATATCATTGTTAAATTATAATAGTAATCGAACAATAAACGAGCCACTCATGATTTATATATTAACGAAACAAGAACATGGGAAGAGTAATTCATCAATTGTAAGTCACAATGGATGTTTTGTTGTAAGCCTAGTTTTTATTTGGTAAGTGCTCTTTGTCAAGTTTAGTTGAAATAATTGATTTTTGATCAGTTAAAAGTACTTAACAAAATTTTGCATATTAATTTGTAGTGCTAAATTAAATTCTAACCATTAGGACGCAAGATATATTTCATAAAAAATTAACATTGTAAGTTTCATTTCAATTTTAAACCATCAACAACCAATCAAATGAAAATTCTACTTTGTTGAACTCCACTCATCCTTTCTTCTCTTATTTCAGAAAAGAATTTATTCGCTGAGCGGGGCATAGTATTCCATGCCCTATTTGCTTTCTAGAAATACTAGTCACTTGAACATGCATTGCACGTTGTATGATATAAAAAAATATATGCTTGATTTTTATTGAAAAATATTATTACAAAAGTATTTCTCTATATTCAAGTTTTCTATCAAAATTGCATCTTTATTATTTGTCTTTTGATTTGGCCACCACATTTGTTTGTTAAGTTTGCATTAAAACTCTCCATGACAGCACAACACATAGTTTGTGTGAAAAAAAATACTCAAGTGGATATATTCTAGCATAAAGTTCAATTTGTCCATGTCTCTTTTATAGTCATTGCAAGACAAAAAGCCAAAGACCTATATTAGAGGTTACTTTCTTATAAATTTAAATGAGTAGCATTTATTATATCTTGGAGTTTCATACTCTTTTAGGTAATAGTTGTTCGTATCATCAATTGCTTCTTCCAAACCCATGAAATTATTTTAGTGGAGACGTGTAATGGCGGTTACAATTGTTAATTTTGAAACTTACAATTGAATGTAATCAACCACATTAATTGATATTAACAAATGTACAAAGTAATTAGCATGATGTACTAATGACATGTAATTAATATTTGGATACAATATGGTGTGTAACAAATGATGACAATAAAGAAAAAAGGCAAAGTAGGAGTTAACAAAAAAAAGATAGGACAAAATTGAAAACCGAATGTTTTACATACATCTCACCTTTTATATATTAGTGATTTATTATTAAGTGAAACACGTGCTACAATTATTGAACTTATATTTATTTTCATTTTTCTTTCAGTAGTAGTTATATTAGATTGATTTCCATTTTCAAACGAATGAGTTATTTATTTTGTGTAGTAATAGAAGATGTCATGGACAGTTGGACACTAATATTTATACAATTTTAGCCAAAACACGTTTACAACACTTGCTCGACTAGCATGCCCTAACAAAACCTTGCAAATTTTAAATTCCTCATTGTTAAAATTAGATATCTGAATTTTTGAATTTAAAAAATCGAAAATAAAGGACTCGCAAGACTCATTCGATCGTCTTTTCATTTTTCACACTAAAATGTGTATCATATTATGACAACAAAATGTCATTTAATATGATTTTATTGGACTACTTATAGAAAAAAGTTACACATTTGACATGCCATAGTTTTTGATTAAAAAAGGGTAAATTTCACAAAAGGTCCGCAACCAATTTCATCCCCAACCTTTTTTTTTTCTCAAGCTTGTAGGTATCCAATCTTTCAAAAATTAGCACAAAAGTCCTTGTGGGCAATTTCTATCCATTTTCACATTTATATGCTTACAAATAATTATTTTACCCTCATTATATGAAATAAAAGGAAATTAGTACAAAAACCTTTTAGAAAATCCAAAAGATTTAGATAAAAAATGAGAAAATATGTTGATCTATCTGACTAATTACTCCTATCTTCCACCAACTACCCCCACCATTTCTGATAAGACCTCGACTTAAGATGCATTTAACAATAATAAAAGGGAATTTATCTCCCATTTTTGGCTATATATAGATGCTAAAATTTGAAATCAGAGGGGTTGTCGTGGAAAGATCAAAAAGGGTCCTTGATTTTTAAATTACCAATAATTTAAACCTTTAATTTTTTTGGTAAGAAAAAGTCATATACTTTTAATCGTTCTAATTTTTATGACTTTAATATCAATAACATCAAGTTCGTTGCCTAATGTGACTACAACACTAGTGGTGGCGATAGTGGTGTTAAATAAGTGAATGGAAAAACTAATATATTAATCAAATTATGTGTATAGCCTGCGTAAGTGAGTGGATGAGATAAGAGAAAGTGACAAAGAGATCAAAATAAATAATCAAATTTTGTGTTCTTATTTATTAAATTTAAATAAAGGGCAAAATTATTTTTATAGAAAAAGTGAACAATTGAAAATTGACAAAAATAATATGTAAGGACTTTTTGTATTTATTTTTGAAAGGTTAGGGAGCCTATATGGTTGAAAAAAAAATTAAGGATGAGATTGTTACTTTTTACAAAAGTTGGGGACCTTTTGTGAAATTTAACCCAAAAAATTCTAATAAAATCATATCACACAAAATTAACTCCCCATACACACCACAGTTAAATGTTTTAACACCTATTGAAAGATCGGAAGAGCACACGTCTGTTGTGGTGTTGTCTTCATTAAATCATCAAACTTCAAATTGTTAACACTCACTCATATTTATAAAGTGTCGTTTGTTTCTTGCTCGTCAAACTTCTGTTACATTCTTTGGATGGAACCTGTGACATGTCTCACGAAATGTATATGTATTGGTTAAATATCCAAGTATGAATTTTGACCCGCCACATCATCAACCTGATATGAGAGATGACCAAATCTAAAATCTACCTCATTCTTATATCCCCAAAATCAACTGTTTCCACAATTTCTAACCTAACGACACTCTTATTCATCCCCAACTGTGATCTCCCGACAATCAAAACCGTTCAACGATTAACAAGATCGGAAGAGCACACGTCTAGAGGAATCAAATAATGACAAAAGTATCTGCAATTTATGGTGCTATTTTTATCACTTTATTTGCCTCAGTTTTTTGGCATATGGGAAAAGATTATATATATGTCTGGGGTGCTAGTTCAACACTACTTGATATAATTTCTGAATCCTACTATTAGCAAATGAATTATAGTTTGATGACAGGAGCAAATGGAAAAAGATTAGGGTTAGGAATCGAGAAAATGGTTGATTTTGGGGGTAAAAGATGAGGTTATATTTGATAAATCTCTCAAGCCGGTTTGATGATATGGCCGGTCGAGATTCATAGTTGACATAGTTAATCGACACTTTACATTCTGTTAGCCATATCATAAGTTCCATCAAAAAAATATAACAGAAGTTTGACAGTGAATAACGAACCAAAATTTATAAAGTTTAATGAGTAAATATCGACATTTTTAAGTTCAATGAGTAAATGAAGACAACACTAAAAATTCATTAAGTGATGAAACATTTAACTCTACGCACCATGATTATTGTATTTCCAAAAATCAAATTTTTCTAGAACTGGTCATTTGAACTTTTTTTTTTATGTAACAAACTCTATGTTATGTATCAGTACATATCACATGACTGTATAATACTATATAATATCATATATTTGGCACTAGATTGACGTTGCTCATTAAACCGGAAAAAATCATTGGAGATAAATAACAATAACCATCCGGCGTCCCGATCATCGGCGCACTTCCTCTCCAGACTGCCAGCTGATGGAGTCCCCACACACATATATTTTATATTATATATATATATATCTTCAAATTTTACTTCATCTTAAATACCTTCTTAATCAAGTTAGCAATTGTAATAAGATTATAAATTATAAAAATTTATTTGAAAACAGCACGCCGAAGGATCTTTCCCAGAAACTTCCTCATCCATCTTGCTGCCTGTGCCGGTCCCTTTAAAGTCGTATCTTTTCTCCCCTCACACAACAAATTAGAGACTTTTCTCAAATCTGTCCAAAGAAACTGGTTTCTAACATTTTTCTCTACTGTGCCGTCTTCTGTAATACGTATGCTTAACCGTATTATAGTTTAGGAAATATATTGGGCCTGGTGGGTTCAAAAATTTTGGATTAAAGACAAGAATCTTTTATTCACCACGGATACAGAAAAGGTGAAACTTTCAAATTCATTATCTGCTTCTCTTTTCTGTTTTTTATTTTATGGGCTCCCAAGATGTCGATTTCAATGAATTTTTGATCTATGGGTCTGTGTGTGTTTTCTTGCTTCTTTATGATTCCTTAATAGCAATTATTAAATGCTTGCTCTTCAGGGTTGACATCAGCGTTCTGTAATGTTAATTGTCTTTTAAGTGAAGTGATCTGGGTTTTGGTGGTTATGCATTTTCATTTCTTTGTTGACTATGTTGGACTTCGGTAGGGGAAAGAGTGTGGCCATTTTTAATATCATCAGGTTTCATATTACGCTTAATCAAATCTTAATGTTAGTAAACTAATCCACTTGTTCTTGTTTGGATCTTAGAGATCGTATTTTCTCTTGGGGGCTTTCTGCATTCTTAAGTTCATAAATTAGCTAAAGTTTGAATCTTTGTTATGTGATATGCTGATCTCAAACTTTCTTTTCGGTTGCAGTGATACTCTAATCTTTATGATCAAGCATTATATGTTATTACATTGAGGTGAGTGGATCTATTTAATTGTCTTGTGTATTGGATGATTTGTTGTTTAAATTAATGTGCTGTTCATTTTTTGGTTTATCAGGGAAACTGGCTGGGTTTATTGAAATGGGATCCATAGAGGAAAAGGTCGACCTTGAATCTGATGATGAGATCCCACTGAACTCAGCTCAGCCATCAAACAAAAGGTTATCTTTCAATTTTGAGGCAAACCATGTTGGTTCACCCTCAAAAGTATCCCTCTTTAGAAAGATGCACGGGATTAGTCTACTCAGGAGTATTTACATTGTCTTAATCAAAGCAAAGATAAATGTTTTGCTTCCATTTGGGCCACTGGCAATAATGCTGCACCATCTTAGCAGAAAACATGTAAGTATGATAGTAATATCCCAATAATAACTTCATTTCTCTGGACGATTCACTAAGAAAAGGGATATCCTGAAATTTTGTGACCTTTCCCTCATCATTTTCTATAACTCATGGAGATTATGTGTTTTAGGGATTTGTTTTCTTCTTCAGCTTAGTGGGCATTGCTCCTTTGGCTGAGCGCCTAGGTTATGTGACCGAGTAAGTTTTCTTAAGCGAAATTAGGTTTCTGCATCACATTATTCATTATCCAAATGAACTAATGTCCATGTCCATACTATTCTCCTGCAGACAGCTTGCATTTTATACAGGGCCTACAGGTAGCGTCATCTACAATTATTTTGTTTTTTCTTTTAAAGTTCCTACTAACTGTACCTTCAAGTTTTCCATAGGTGCTAACAGTCTCCTCGTTTGACCATGAACTATGTTGATGTTGCACGTCACTAGGGAATAATTGCTTGACGCAGCTAATGTTTAATATTTAAATTTCTCCACTAACTGCCAGTTTGCCACTCAATTTCTTAAGGGACGGTGATGGCGGATAACTTTTCAAACTTTGGGCTGAAATTCATTTGAGAGATTCTTTCATCAACTGTATTTTGAGAGTATTGCAACTTGAAGGTGCACAGAAGTGTTTACCATTTCCCCCCATCTATAGCAAAGCTAATTACTAATAATTTTGATACTGGTGGCTGATAGCTACTCAAACTTTGGGCTTAAAGCCATTTGAGAGATTTTCTTGCCAGCTATATTTTGAGAATGTTGCAACTGAAGGTGCATAGAGCTGTTTATCCTTTCCTCCAGATATAGCAGGCTTATTGCAAGCATAATTGTCTGAAAATTTATTACTATTAGCAAGGAAAGATAACAGGTACTATGAAAGAGGTTGAAGATTAATACAATATTAGGATTCATATGGAAATTGTAAAGATCTTTCAATGGTAAGAAACTCACTTATTCTTTCATTATTGTTAGCGAAGGCGGGATTGAGAAAATTAAAAAATATATTTCTACAGTTTTTCAAACCAGTTTTTTTATGTAATATATAAATTCAAATAGAAAATTTTAGGCAAGGTGCCAGAAATTAATCAGATGTTCATTCTAGAAGCCATGAAACGTGGATTAAATATATGTTGTCTTCCATTAGACATTGAAGTTATATCCAATGGGGAGTTAACACAAGTCTTGATTTTAGAGGGCATTACAAAGGATTGCTGCTTTGGCAACTTTAAAAAATCCATAGAACTCACAGAAGAGATCGGAAGAGCTGGACAGATCAAGTTAATACTTTCAAAGCATTTTCACAAGCAAAAGCTGCATTTTCCCCTTCTTATAAATCGTTTGTGCTGGGAGCATGTATCTGCAAACCAATTTCACTTACAGATTCAGAGAGGAAAAGACCTGCCCATTTTGGGTAGAGGGATGAAGGTTCTGATGAGGATTACTTATTTGGTGTATGCTGTCACACTCTTAAATCCGGGATTTAGATAATAGAGAAGTTGCTGCATGTAGGTATATCTTGTATGCATAAAGTGAGACCTTCATGAAGAAAATCTTGGAGGATATGAAGAAAACCTTTCATTTGAAAGTTTTCTCATGATGTTCTTGTAGAATTGAAACTGGAGATGAATTACAAATCAAATAATTATGCCCTGGATTTTAGACAAAAATTTGATTGAGGCAACACTTTTTGGGGGAGTTGGTGGGGCATGTCCCTTAGTCCCCCTACAATGTCGGGAGTTAAATGGTTGACTATGAGGTCATAATAAGTTGTGAAAAAGAAAGGCACCTAGATCGATGAGCTTCTTCTGCCACTCATTCTGCAGTTGGGACTGATTAAGTCCATGTTAGTTTCTCTTTTCTCCGACGTGTGCTCTTCCGATCTGTTTTCCCCGAAAACAAAACTAAAATGAATGGAAATTGTGTGGTGAAGTGGATGGTAGGAGCATCTCCAATGGTACAATGTCCATCATTATCTACTTCCCAAGGAAAATGGAAAACAGATAGAATACATCTCCAACTTGTGCTTTAGATTTGGATTGGGAAGGTAGTGGGTCTAGTGTTGAACAATGATTGGCTTAAGAAGACAGAGAAAAAAAGAGATGGTATGTAAAATGTTAAATAGACAGTCTAGTACTTCTACATCTGGAGAGTGCTGAGACATCTTCCATATTTTGTAATGCTACGAAGGATTTTTTATGCCATGCAGCGCTTTAATTTAGCAATCCATGGTGCCATTAGAGATGCTCCGATTGCAGGTCCTACAAAATATTTGGATAAAAATTGTTTGACATTAAAAAAAAAAAATTAGAAACAGAAGATTAATATGGTCTAAGTGTATCCGTTGGTGGCAGATTCTTTGAATTTTGCGATATAACAAATTATTCTAAGCAAGGAAACAGAGAAATGTAAATAACTACCTTTCTTTTCTTTGTTTCTTGTTGAAACCTACATGACATAGAGCAGATGAAAAATGAAATTGTCAAAAGGCTCACCTAAGGTATTGTACTAAGTGATACTAAATGATTCATATGAAGTAGGAGGTAATAAAGAGGATTGTTCCTCAATGGATTGCTTTCATTTTTGTTTTTGGTACTCTTTCACCGAATTGAATATGGTTTGAATCGTGATATTTGGTGTACTGAGTAGACCAGTGCTGGATCTTTCTTTACTAGCATGTAACGTTATTTTTAACATATTTTTGCAATACTGGCACTTTGCACAGCATACTTCCTGTAGGACGATCAGACTTTCTTTTGATCTGCAACGGAAATTATATTTAGGTTAGTAGTTTCTTCATCGTAATTACATTTTTTTGGGTGGTTGAATTTGCAGTTGGAGGCCTGCTAAATGCTACCTTTGGGAACGCTACAGAGATGATAATTTCGATATATGCATTGAAGAATGGGATGATAAGGGTTGTTCAACAGTCCTTGCTGGGTTCCATCTTGTCCAATATGCTTTTGGTGCTTGGATGTGCCTTCTTTTGTGGTGGGGTGGTTCATCACCAGAAAGTACAGGATTTCAATAAGGTAGGGGATCGCGCTGTTCTGATTAATACATGTCGGATTAAGATGTTAATGGAATTCTCTTTATTTTTCGACTTCATCTGTGGAAGCATGAATCATCTGGGGCTGTTGATAGGTGCTTATATGTGTCAAAATGTTTCAGGCAGCTGCCCTGGTAAACTCAGGATTGCTATTAATGGCTGTCATGGGTTTATTGTTTCCAGCAGTTTTGCATTTTACGCATACAGAGTTGCATAAAGGCAAATCGGAGCTAGCTCTTTCGCGATTTAGCAGCTGCATAATGCTGATTGCATATGCAAGCTATCTTTTCTTTCAGCTCAAGAGTCAACCAAATTTGTATGATTCTCTTGGTGAGGTGAGTATCTGTTTTAATATTTGTTGAAACTGATAGTTTGTAAGTTCCTGACTTCCTGAAGCATGATTATTACATGATCAATCATGTATATTTCTATCTATATTTATTAAATGATTTCAAGAAGTTGGAACTTGATTCGGTTATATCAGTTGAAAAGATTTATATGCATTTGAATTATATATTTTGTTGACCTGATTATATTTCTCTGCATTTCTCGTAGCCGAGGGAGAATAATGAAGAAGATCCGGATGAAGATGAGGCCCCCGAGATTACCCTGTGGGAATCAATTGGATGGCTTGCTATGTTGACACTGTGGATGTCAATTTTGTCGGGGTATCTGGTTGATGCTCTAGAGGTTATTCACCACGTTCTCTTCCAAATTTCCCTGCACCAAAAATTGAAAAAATAAGTACAATAAAGCACAATCTTTTCAGCTAATCGTTATGCAACTTCATTGAAGTTGGCAGAAAACCAAATGATTACCACCCAAATCCCCCCCCCAACCCCAACCCAAAAAAAAAAAAAAAAAAGGAAAAAAAAGTTGCCCCTTTCAATTGTATCCGTTGGTTTGTGAGAGAATTTGGGCTTATGGAGTTATGGTGGAAATGTACTGATTAAGTTATAATTACAACAATTTTTCTTGAATAAATGTGCGCGAGTTTTGAGTTATGGCAAAAGATACTTCTGCTCTTATATTTTTAAACTTGCATGTTGACAAAAGATGCATTAGATTGGGTAGTCCTTTGGATCATTGTATTGCACAATTACCTCTTTCCCTTAGGTTGTCAATTACTTAATAGCTACTTTATATGCAATAGTACCTAGAAGATACAGTGATAGCAGTTGGGAAGATTTCTGATTGTAGTTTCTGGCTATCCCCTTTGCAAAACATCCTTGTTAAGTCTCCTGCTTTAATTTAACTTCTCAGAAGCTCCAGCCAGAACCACTCATTCTTCCATTCAAGTCAACCTGCTAAGGCCTCCATAGAACTCAAATAAAAAATTAAGCATTCTGATTTCAAAATGCAGTTGTTGGCCATTAATTTTCCTATGGGACACCCGTGAATATCATATTTCATTCATTTATTTATTTATTTATTTATTTTTATTTTTTTTTTCAATCACTGTATTCTAGTAGAATACGTGGAAATGCCTTAAGGCCATATTAGATTCGTGTGTTTTAAAATAGAAATTGGTCAAACCTTTTTCACTTGTGCATTTCTTTGAACCCGGAAGTGCTTACTTTATCGTTTATTCTCACTCATTTAATTTCCATTTCAAAATTAAAAAAAAACCAATCTATTGGGGGCTAAAATTTTGGAATGGTTCTGGATTTCTCTACAAACTGCATTCTGGACTTGCGCATTTTGCATGTACTGATTCATTTTTACATGTATTCATTCATTTATTCTTTTTGAAGTAAATATTCTTTATATATTAGATGGTTGGAACTTCTGAACTATGGTCATTTAATAGTCAGTTGATCATCAGTTTGTTTCAGCAACTCATTTAATTATGTCGATGGAAATCTTCAGGGAGCGTCTGTTTCAATGAACATGCCATTGGCTTTTATTAGTGTCATTTTGCTTCCGATTGTGGGTAATGCTGCTGAACATGCAAGTGCTATTATGTTTGCCATGAAGGACAAGCTTGTGAGTGCTGGAAAATCATAACAACTCTCCACTCATTTCTTCTTTGTGGTTGAACTCAATTAACTGTCATTTTATAGGATATCACACTTGGGGTTGCAATTGGATCATCTACTCAGATATCAATGTTTGTGGTAATGCCTTGTATCTATTTTGCTTTTAATTATTTGATCCATTTTGTGGTGATCTTAACTTGGTTTCCAGGGAAGTTGAATAGTTGACAAGCCAAAGCTTTTGCATGTTATGGAAATTTATGAAACTAGCTATGTCTTTTGCTCTTCAAAAATGCAGATTCCATTCTGTGTAATTGTTGGTTGGATCATGGGGAAGCCTATGGACTTGAATTTTCAACTCTTTGAAACTGCTACACTATTTATTACAGTGTTAGTGGTGGCGTTTATGCTTCAGGTTTGTCTATCCTCTTCCTTCCCTGCTGAGAGCATCCCAGGGATAATTTCAAGTTCTATAATGTGTATGATAGAACTTTTTGGATATTCATGTGCTTTCATCGAATTCTCTTCTGATATTATTTTCTCAATACCTCTTGTTAAAATGTTTGACGTGTTAAATGAGTTGTTAATAGAAGTGGGCAAAAAAAACTACGGTCGGTTCCTTTTTTATTTTTCTTTTAATTTTTAAAAACCCCGAACGGTTCAGGTGAACCAGTCGGTTTTGGCCCAAAACCGACGAACTGGTTCAATTTCGGTTCGTCAATTTCAAAACCAACCGAAGTCAGATCCGGTTCAGAACTGAATTGACTCACCAATAGCCCACCCTCGGTTGCAAATCTATTTCTTTATGCATATTTTAAGAAATGAATGTTTCATTATGGATTCTCGTGTTGATGCAGGAAGGAAAATCAAACTATTTCAAGGGTTTGATGCTTATTCTATGCTATCTTATTGTTGCTGCGAGTTTCTTTGTACACATTGATCCATCAAATGGTGAGTAGTTTAACTTTCTTTTTCACATGGAGTTTCACATTACCTTTCTTCCTCACCTTTCTCAAGTATATATAGGACTGGCTACTAGCGCCTGTTGTTGGGTGCTGACCTGGTTAAGCTGAAACCATGGCCTGTATAATCTTGTACTTAATACAGTGTGCCTTGGGGGGGTTAAAAAACCTTCTGGAACAACTGCAAGATATCATCTGAGAAGCATGGGATGGTTTTGCCAACGATAGTCTTAAGTCAAAGCTTTATTTCCGAGTTTTGAAAGAACAAGAAGAGGTTTATATTAATACCAAGTAAACTAAGTATTGCAGTTGCAGAATTTCCTTTGATCATGATAAAGCATCAGCGAAAAAGCTTAGTTGTTGGCTGTGCTATTAAGAGTCAAAACCAGTATGGAGAAGTCTTGAACGATGTTAAACAAATATGATTCATGTTAAACTTTATATTGGACATGTTTGGGTGTGCTTGAAAGCACATTAAAGAGGTTATTATTTATTTATTTATTTTTCCTTTGGTGTGGCTCAATATGCTGCTTTTAAGCAGACCCAAACAGGCTCTTAGTTTTAACTTGTTTGGACTTTGGGCAGATGATGATTAATAGAGTTATCCAATGCCTTCTTGAAAAGAAGGCCGTTTCATTTGTGTGGGGTAGCTAACATGGTTGCACCAAGACTCTCAGTGAAGGAAGCGCGTCTTAGTAGTGGGAGACGTTGATCATTGGCAGCAGACGCATAACTTTTGGAACCTCGCACTCTTGGGACAAGTAGATATGAAACTCAAGTATTCATCAGTGTTGTATGTTGTTTGGTCGATATAAAGTTCAGTGGCATCCACTTTCAGTAGCATTAGGGGAAGCTGATTTTTGGTTCTTGATGACAAAACAAATAAATTTTCATGATTCTTTAGTTCTTCAAATCTCTGTTATTCTCTTTGGTTATTCTTTAAGAAAATTTTGTTACTGGATACATCCTCTTGTAGGGACCTCTTGTCTTATAACGATTGGATCTGATAATCCCGTATCGATTACCAATCCTGTTACACGCACGCATGAAATAATAATCGATTGAAACTATAATTAACATAATATACATTTGTCAGGATTTTATTTCTCTATGCATCAGGGTACCCTATTATACTACTTTAGGTCTATGAAAAATTTACAAGTGAAAAATTTACAAATGGGTTGGCGATTGGTCTAGGGTACTATAAAGTACTACAATACCGGGTATTTTCTTGCTTTCTTTCTGGGCACATGACAAATGAAGGTGTGAAAGGGGTATAATGAGAATGCTGGCCGTTTCTTGTCCAACTTGAAGGGATAAAACATTTGACTGTTATAACCCGTGCCAAGTTTTAAAAACATAGACGGCGCTGCCACTTCAAGTGAAAATTTGTAAGTGAAAGAAAGATCATTTTTCTTGTCTTCTAACCGGTTCTGAATGGTACACCTTCCGTCCTACAAAGATAATCTAATAGACTAATAATTATTTTTACACAGATTAAAAAATGATGACTAATATAAGGGTAAAATATATTGATACCACACTTTTTTATAAACACACTACTTTTGTTTATATTAGTAGTCCATAAACTTTATGTATGGTTACGTTTATATATCTATAATTATTATCTCCTATCTTTTTTACAATATTTAATTAATTAGTACTCCTTGCATAGTTTCGTTGTCGGCATACATTCAAATGAGGGAAAAATATACATATATAATTGCACTTAAATATTTGTTATTTTTTACTTATCTAAAATATTTAGTGACTTTTCCATCAAAACTTTTGAATGAAACCTTAATCGAATTCAATAAATGGCAATGAATGATAGATCGAGAATGAAATTTCATTTAAAAAGTTAGGGACATAAATCAATAAATAGTAAAAGTTAATGACAAATTATGCAATAATAATGTAGTATGGTCATAAAAAACATGGTGTCAATATAACTAGCCTTAATATAATTGAAACAATTAATTCTACCTGTATTTTTTCATATATATCCTTATGTTTCATTAATTATTTAAAAATACTTTGACTGCATAGGCAATTAATGTAGAGTAATAACAAATACATTAATTATTAGATATATTTATGAAAATAAAAAAAAAAAATTGCTTAATGTGATAAGTCAAAATAGTATAAAAATGATAAGTCAAAATAGTATATAAAAAATCTATATATATATATATATACACACACACACATTAAAGTAATTTAATTTCCATTTCCCATTTTCCCGTCCAAATCACTTTCTAAATCTAGTTATTGTATCTTAGCTATTGGTTTAACTCTTAATCATAGCCTTTGATTATTTTTTTATTTTTATTGTTTTCATTTATTTTTTATTTTTTATCTTAATATATTACCTTACATAGAGATAATCACAAATGAATAATTTAAATAATTAAATCAAGATATTAGCTTTTATATATATATAAGTTCCCTTACATCAAAGGAAACTTTCACATATTATATCTTAATAATCATAATAATACATGCAATTATACAGAGTATAACTTGAAATTGATTTTCTATATCTTTTAAAAAAAAATTTGAATTCGGTTTTCTTTTTTTTAAACAGTTTTAAATCTTTGTAATTTTTGAATTTTTTAATGTAATGTAATTCATTGATATTTATGCAAATTCACAATCTGAATTTAGTTTTTTTTATCTTTTTAATATTTTCATTTATTTTTTTATCTTTTTATCTTAAGATAGTATTACCTGACATACAGAATATCACAAATAGATAATTTAAATAGCTAAATCAAGATTTTAGTTTTTTCATGTAAGTTCCCTTACATCAAAGGAAATTATCACATATTTTAGCTTAATAACCACTTAAATTCAGTTTTCTATATCTAGAAATAATAATAATTAAATTTGATTTTTTAATAGTTTTAAATTTGTATGATTTTTAAATTTTATTTTATGTAATGTGATGCATTGACATTTTTGCAAAATTCACAATATGAATTTTTTTTTTTTATCTTTATAGTATTTTTATTGATTTTTTATTTTTTATCTTAATATATTACCTTACATAGAGAATATCACAAATAAGTAATTTAAATAACTAAATCAAGATCTCAACTTTTCTATATAAGTTCCCTTACATCAAATGAAACTTTCACATATTTTATCTTAATAATCATAATGCATGCAATTATATAGATTATTACTCAAATTCGGTTTCCTACGTCCTTAAAAGAAAAAATTATATTCGGTTTTTTTGAACAGATCTAAAATTTGTTAGATTTTTAAATTTTATTTTATGTTATGTAATTAATTGATATTTATGCAAAATTCACAATATGAATTTTGTTTTTTTATCTTTTTATTATTTTCATTTATTTTTTTTATCTTATCTTAATTTATTACCTTATATAGATAATATAAAAAAAAAGATAATTTAAATAACTAAATTAAGATATTAACTTTTCTATATGAGTTTTCTTACATCAAAAGAAACTTTCACATATTTTATCTTAATAGCCACTTGAATTCAGATTTTACATCTAAAAAAATAGTAATAATTGAATTCAATTTTTTAAACAGCTTTAAATTTGTGTGATTTTTAAATTTTATTATATGTAATGTAATTTATTGATATTTATGCAAAATTCACAATATGAATTCGGTTTTTATTTGGGAATAAAATGAGAATCCCACATTGGTAATTTAGTGAAAAGAATTGAGAATATATACCTATATTAACATGCATGGAGAAGAATTATACATAATATAGCCTTGACTTATGGGTCTTGGATTTCCAAGAAGTTTAAAATTTTAATGGATAATTATTGAAAAATATTTATTATGAACTATGGTCGTGTTTATCTCAAACTATCGGATTATTTTCTGGATTAGTTTCAATATTTGTCAATTCATGATTTTTCTAATTGATTTGATCATGACCGTTCAATTCTTTAAAAACTGATTAAATTATGTTAACATATTAAAATATTTAGTCTCTAAAAATGTATGTTATGAAAAATTAAATATCATTAATATATATTACAAAAGTTTAAAAAAACAAACAGGGCAATAAATAACATGTGTATTTTGTAAAAAAATTAGTGTTCACTCAGAGACAATTTTATATAGATATTTCGAGAGTTATAAAATGAAAATGTCTTAAAATTATGATACGTGTTAAAGATGGTCAAATAACAAATTCTGCTATAAATGTTGTAATATATATTATCGTTCATCATTTACTCTTGCTAAATTTATCAGATGTAGCATAATTTCCCGTGCATTATACACTAACAGCCTAATACAAATTACGTACAAAAACTTTCTTTAATGTTTTTCTTAGGCTCTTTGTGTAGACAATTTTTTATCTTCATTAATGAAAGATATCGTATTACCGGCAGTAACTATATTATTTTTCTTTGCACATACATAAACGGTCAAATATTATAATTTAAAATTTTTTATATAATCGTGTTTAATCTTCTTTAATTGTTTATATTATCTAGTATTATCATCCCGTGTAACACACATGTGAAATGTTAGTTATCTTTATGTGACTGAAGGAATATCCTTTTTTTCTTGGGCGCATGAAAAGTTCGAACTATCGGTTTTTAACGAGGAAGCTTCTCATTTCTTGTCCAAGTTCAGTTTGAATGGATAAAAATAAAACATTTGACAATTAAACATTAAAATTGAGCTTGTTAGCACTATCTACCCCAACTTTTTGTGTTTCTACGTATTTCATCCTTTACTTTTAGTAACTGGCATTTTGACCTTTAGTATTCACTCTCTCCTTTTTTTTTTTTTTGGCATTATCTACTATTTTAACTAAAATGGACAATAATACCCTCAAATGTTAATTAACATAAAAAGAAATAAATAATAAGTAAAACAAAAATACATAAATAAAACCTATTAATATTAGTAGTAATTTTCTAACACCTATATGAATACTGTTACAACATCAAGTATCCCATGTGACTATATGTATACACATTATGTGGATATATGCAGTACATCTTTTTTTTTTTGCCTTAAAGCAATTATTATCTCTTTTTTTTTTTTAAACAAATGAAATTTTATTGAATGGAAACACAGTGCATCTATGTGAGTGCATGTATGTAACTATATGGGACATATGTGTGACATAACAACACCCATGTATCTTTGAAAATTTTTATCAATATTGATTTTTTGGCTTTAATTTTTATTTGATTTGACTTTTTTAGCAAGTAACTAAATCACGTTATCATTGTGTTTTTTGTTCACTTTTAATCTACAAAATCTTTTAGTTGGCAATTAGTGAATATTATTGTCATTTTTAGTTAAAAGAGTAGATAACATAAAATATGTGAGAATTGATAGTAAAAATTATAGTTCCTAAAGATTACGGACGAAAAAAGCTGAAATTTGAAAAGTTGGGGTAGATAATGCCAATTAGTCATTAAAATCAGTGCACAGTTTGAATAATTCATTTGAAAATTATTTATATTGTGTTTTTTTTTCCTATTAGAATAGCAGCCTAAAGAGTGAGTTAAAATTTTATGAATTTTAAAGTATGCATAGCTTGGCTTTATGTGTAACCATTCTAGTTGCCAACTGGTGACAAATGAATTAGACCAAGATTTGTACCAACCATATATTTGTTTTTGTTGTATGCCAAGGATTTTCCAAAGATAAGAATTGGGTTGTTCCATTTGTAAAGTGGGTGCATTTAATTGGGGATTCTAAAGATTTTTGAATATTTTTAGTCATTGTTTGATGGTACTCATTACAATTGTACTACATTGGGTGCATTTAATTGGGGATTCTAAAGATTTTTGAAGATTTTTAGTCAATTGTTTGATGATACTCATTATAGTTTTACTACATTTTTATTCTTATAATATAAGATAACCCTACTGGTGGGTTTTAGATATCGGATGTTTGGTAATATTATGACAACGTAATATTATACGAGTCATTGATAGAGTACATTAGCATCACCAAATCACGTCATCAACTGATGCTACACTATGTGTATGGTGTTTAATGGAATTCATAACCACACAATATATGGGATTCATTGAACTATGCAATTATCTAATATAAGCTTACAAGTTCAAGGCGTTTAGAGTTTGTCATGGTGATCTTGGTAGAAAAATAATATAAGTAACTAATTTTACTAAAATATCTCAATGCCTACAAGATATATGAATACCGTAAGGATGGGCATTTAAATAGGTCAAACCGACTTGGACCAGTTCAGTCGGATTTTTTCTTTCTCATAAACCGGTCAGAAACCAGTGAAAACTGAGTTTTTTGCCAGTTTAATCGACAAAAACTAGACCGAACCAATTCGCCGGTTCAGCTCCGGTTCCAGCTTTGGGGTGGAACTGAACCAAACCAGTCGGTGATCTCCCCTCTACGACGCTTGGTTGCATCCGATTAATTAATTAAAGTTGATAAGATAGTTTTAATACAAGTTGGTGATTCTCACGGTTTTATCTTGGGACTAATTATCTCTACAATAATTTTTTTATACTATTCTCAGCATAATCATCAATAAGTTGACTTAGATACCATGATGATATGATAAAATAAATATATTTAACTTATAAAAGCTAGTAAGTTGGTAAAAAAAAAAAATGCAACTATGAGTAAAAATTAATTATAATTTACTCCCCCCCCCCCAAAAAAAAAAAAGGATGTTACGAGCAAAAAAATTTTACTTGTAAATTTAGAAATTTGAAATTACTTATATAAATTTACTTATAAGTTTTACTTGATTTACTTTATGAGTAAATCTAAGTAAGCATAAAGAAATGCTTATACAAACAAAAATATTTGTAAAAATTAAACACATGCATTTTTCTAATGCGGTATTAATCCACCCTCTTATGCTACTTAATCCATCTATAATCATATCCTTTCCTAATCCTGTACTCATAATAATCATGATATTTGATTAGATTATAAACAATCTCCCCCCTTAATCAAGGGGGAGATAGGGAATTCCGGGAACAAACTTTGAGGAGGGATGGGTATTGTTTGAACTTAGGTCTCTTATTGGGAAATTTGAGTAGTCGACCATTACAATACAATTTGGGCTACAATAACTAGAACAAATTCCCACATAGGAAAATTGACTAGGGTCTCAAGATCTCATTCTAACCCTCTTAACGAACACACTGAACCTTATTGACATATATTTATGAAAGTCACTTAAAAAAGTATACCAAATCAACAAAAACCATTTACTTAAATATATATAATCTATAAACGTCTTAACACACACACACACACACATATTCAGAAAACTAAAATGGTTGTCAAACTGGAAAAAATAAGAGATTCAAGAGTTAAAAGGTTAAATCAAGGTTGAATTAATTTTAATTAAATAATTAAAAATTATTATTATTATTATTTGCTTTAGAGTAAATTATTTTCTATATTATTAACTCAAAAAAAATATGTGATTTAAACAAGTATTGTAGCAATTAAATTTTTACGTTCTGAGCGAGAGGCCTTAAGTTCGAACTATACCTCCCCTCCCCTCCCCTCCCCTTATTTGCAAAAAACAGCTTGTCTCTCCCCAACTTGACCTTTATAAATCTTCCTTGATGATATAATTGGCCTCTTGACTTTTGATCCAAGCAAGTTGGAGAATGAACATATACATAGGAATCATTTTTTTTTTTTTAACTTGGCGTACCGCATTTGGGAATATCTTAATAGTCTATTTTTATAGTTTATCACATTGTTAGACGTGCTATGTTGTTATTAGTGAATAGTGAGAGTAAATATTTCAAATAACACATTATACCAAAAATAGATATGTCAAAATGAACATGTTGTATTATTTATTCTAGATACCTGTTTACTTTAAATCTTTAGTTGAAAATAACAGCAATGTAAACCAAGAGAATTCAATGACCAAAAGTCGGAAATTAAAATTCATTGAGAATAATACTTGACTTGATAAAATGGTTCGAATCTTTGGTTATTTATAACAACCATAAAAGGAGTAATAACTTATTGAAAATAAAAGGGAGAATCATAATTGACTTTGAATTAGTGGTTATAATAAATTGATATATATATATATATATAAGTATTATTATGGTTTAGTGCAATTGGCCGACCATTGCTTGGTAAATGACCTATGAAATGATGGGTGAATAATTTCGCAAATAAGTGACATTTTTATATAATATATTTTGTTTCTGATAATGCTCTAAAGAGCCAAGCATCATCCATAGTGGGTTGGGTTAGATATGTTTTTGATTTCTTGATATCACTATAAATTTAAACTTTTAAATATTTACTGTCATTTGTTACCATATCATTGGTGGTTGACATATTAATAACATTATGGATTAATGGAATTGATTGATGTTAAACACCTTTTGGATTTTTACTAAAAAAAAAAAAACCTTTTATGCTTTTTTTTTTTAAGGAATTTGTATGCTGTTATAATAATAATAATTAATATATATATATATATATGTGTGTAGAGACATTATTCCCCCAACTTGCAGGTTTGTTTTATGTTTTAGTCATCTAAATTTGGTTTATGTGTACCTTGAGCACCCAGCTTAATTCGTTTCGTCTGACCTCAGTTGTAAGCAAAACTGGTAGTCAATCTGCACATTATTTACATAAAGTGTAACCTAGTTTTCTTTTAGATCGGAAGAGCGTCGTGTAGTCATTTTCCTGAACAAATTGACCCTAAAAAAAGGAAAAAAAGAGCACGAAGAAGCAAATTATGGGTTCCTAATTCACTTATTCGTGTTATTTTTTAACCAAAAAAAGGGAAAAAGAAAAAAAGAGTTAATGATTTAACGTCAAGAAAGCATCAATTTTCACTGTGTAGGCGGAGCTGATTTAACGGCTCCTATATGGGTATTACAAAATTATTGTTGAAATAAATAAACATGTTCACTAATGAAAATTTAACAAATTGAAATTGAGTGACGAACATGAAACAAAGTTCAAAGTTTGGTTATGTCCAATAAATGTTTCTGCCAAAATTAGGTGAAAATTTATAATAGTCATATTGTGTAATGAATATAATATAACTTGAGCAATTCAATAATTTAACTTTGATCATAATTGGCTTAACAATTTACTATTATGTCATCGCTCTGCTGGGCAATATTAAAGATTACTAAATTAAGATTCAAATTTTAATTTTAATCATTATTATTTGTGTAATAATTTGTCCAGGCGTTTACTAATCTCAATTTATTTTGCTTCCAATAATTCTACAAAGACATATAAATTTGACATGAAAAGTGACATTGTAATACATGGTATAATTTTTTAAATGATGAAAACATGTTCTTATGATTAAATCTGCACTAAATAAAAATGCCTGTTTTTCATGTCACATTTTCATTTCTTCTTAAAATTACTCTTTTGCTTTGCTTAGATAAACCGTCTAAATATTTTCACTCGTCTAGACATCTTAAGATAATGGTTTTATTTTAAAAGTCAAAAAATATATGAGACAAGTGGTGAATAAGTCAAAAGTTTTTTGACAACTATATAGGTGTTGTTTATGGTACTAAATGTTTCATATAGTTACATGTATGTAGTTCGTGGTATGCATACATGTAGTCACATGACAATCATATGAATATTAGAAAATTATTGGTGAAGAATATCTAGTTGAAAAAATTTTTGGTACTCTAATAATACCAAAGACACGATATACACTCGACCAATAGAATCCACGTGTTTATTTAAGGGTCTATATTTAACAATGAATTGAAACATGTCGATTTTTAATTTTATCACAAAAGATGGAGTAGGTACCCTTAAAATTCCAGATATTTGTTCTATTTCTATAATAATAATAGAAAGATAATTTGACTAACTTTTATTTTTAAATAAAACCACCATCCTAATTTGCTTTTAACCATCAACTCTGCAGCTAATCATTTTTTTTAATTGTTTATTAGAGCAATCTAAAAACTAGTTGGTCTAAACAAATATTTGAAGTAGGAGATATATACAGATACATGATCAACAATAAGTGTAGCCTTTCCAAAGTGGTTTTTTTTTACAAATAACATTTAGTGGAAAAGTGACGAAGGATTATAGAGAAATATGAAAATTAGTTTTTTTCCCCTTAAAAAAAAATATGTGATAAAAAATTTTGACTTGTTGATAAAAATTTTTAACAAAAACTGGAGCAATTGGACGCTCAAATGGTGTAGGTTAACAAAATTGTAGTTCAAACATGATTACCATTCTTTAAAATGAAGTGTGTCGAGATAACAAAAATAGATGTTTGAAAGGTGAGTCGATATTAATAGCTTTTAGAGTTAAGAAACCTTAACAAATGAAAATGATGAAACCTTAATAAATGTGTGTCTAACTTGGCCTTACTTGTTGGGGGTCGGGCGTGGGTATGTGTGTATATATATACATATATACATATATATTTTCTCCATTGTAAGGTAATGAAATTGATTTGATTTGAGGGGTCAACGGAGTAAATGTAAGGTGTACATACTTAAAAGACCAAATTGGATATTCCTTGTAATAGGATACGACATGTGCAAATGGCCTTTACATTTATTCAAAAATGTCAGCCCATCACGTTTATTACATATACTTACAAACAGATTGGATCTCTTGTCAACAAAAAGAACCTCATCAAGCACCCCGCCATCACAGATGAATGGCTTTTCTCCCACCCATTTGAAGACATTTAATAATTCAAAATGTTGTGCCAATTGTATAAAATACTAACAAGTGTAGAGCTCTAATATATTAAGTATTGAAAATAATTTAAAACCAAACGTCTGGTTATATAACGAACCAACCTCATGACATGTGGCTCAATAAAAAAAAAACACGTCCTTTATTGTCATATGTCGAGTTCGTTTTACCCATTCACTGTGGGCGGGATTACAGGGCCCACATCTGACGTGACACACACATAGCGACCATGTGTGTGCTACGTCCGGTTACACGTCAGAAGTGGGCGGCGTAACTCTGCCCACAATGGGTGAGTGAAAAAAATCAGTCACATGTCAACATCCAATATTTTCACATCTTGAGAGTTGAGACTAATTCCTTATAAAATTAGTCAGCTGGTTATAAATCATTTCTGTATTAGACTTGCCATTACTGAAAAGAATTATATAGTAGTGCGATAGTTAACATATATACAAGTAAATCGTAGTACATGTAGCCTTTTAATTCAACATATCTTCATCCTCTATCGTTGAGTCTCTAACTCAACTACTCAGAAGGGTATTAAACTTGAACAGCGAAAGTGAAAGCCGGTTGAATACATGGGTTGTCGTAGGCGAAAATACAAGTGAAAATAACTTGAATTTTAAATGTCAAACCTGTGATGTAGCGCCTGAACAAACTAGTCCTAAATAATCGATGTGCAAAGTAAATTTCACTCCACAAAATGAACGAAGAATTTTAATTATTATCTAAACAGTAATAGTCACAACCACCATAATTATGTTTACACGCAAGTGGTCACTAGAAATAGTTTTATAGATATTCAACAAGAAAGTGGCCATAGAAGCCTCTGAAAATTTCCCCAACATCCACCCACGTAAATTACACGCTTTCTCTTCTTTAAAAAATAAAAAGAAAGAAAAGAGGGGAAAAAAAATAAAAATCCCCTGTTGTGTATATAGAATTCCAGATAGATACATATATGGAAGCATAAACATTAAGAAAGTCCACCAGCCAGCCGTCCCAAAAGTAAACGCTTTTTTTTTTTTGATAATTTAGACTCAACTTTTAATATTGCTCCGTGTCAACATCACCCACTCTATCTTCCTCTCTACCTCTTTCTTCTCTCTCACCCTGCCTCTCTCCTCTTCCTCTTTGGTGGGCAGAAGACTAAACTCTGCACAAACTTGGATGAAAATTGGACCAACTCACATCATTGATAGGAGTATCTTCATCTGTCTTCATCTTCTGTTGTTTTCCTAATAATCATCAACAACAATAACCAGATCTTCTTGGAATCAAATCCTACACATACATAATCTTCTTACTTATTTCAGCCATGCTCTTTACTCCATTCCATTCTTCTTCTTGTGTGTCATCATCGTCTACGTGCAGCCGGAATCTTGTTGGCCTATTCGGTGGTTGGCGTTTCTTGGATGTGGCGGTGTTAATTGTAGTAGTTGTGACTCTGTCTTGTTCTGTACATACCTGCCACGGCTCCTGTAACCATCTTGATCGAGACTCATTATTGTTATTCAATCTGACCGTCAGTGCTCCATCTCCTTTGAATTGGTCTTTTTCTGTTGATTGCTGCAGCTGGGAAGGAATTGGATGTGATGAGAGTGACAGGGTGACGAGTCTACAGCTACCGTTGAAAGGGCTTGTTGGGAGCATATCGCCTTCTATTACAAACCTCAGCCGTCTCTCTCAACTCAATCTGTCAAAAAATTTGCTCACCGGTACTATTCCGGATAGATTTTTTTCCGCCTTCAGCAGTCTGGTGATCATTGATTTGAGCCACAATCGTCTAACTCTCCGTTGTCAGATTCTGATAAACTGCCAAATACTGTGGTAACGGTGGATTTATCCAGCAACGGCTTTAGAGGGACAGTCCAACCTCCATTTCTCCAGCCAGCATTTAAGTTGAAAAGATTTGATGTCAGCAACAACAGCTTCTCTGGTTCAATACCGTCATCTGTCTGCAGATTTTCGCCCTCAATACAGCATCTTGATTTCTCCAATAATAACTTTGCAGGCCCGCTTTCTCAAGATTTTGGTCAGTGTTCCAATCTGCTGAAGCTACGGGCAGGTTTTAATAATCTTTCTGAAGTCATTCCCAGTGATATTTACGTGCTTTCACAACTGCAAGAACTGTACTTGCCTGCAAATAAGCTCTCTGGAGTTATCAATGGAAGCATTACTAACCTCATCAACCTTAGAACACTTGCTCTCTATGGTAATGATTTGACAGGAAATATTCCTCAGGATATTGGGAGACTCTCTAACTTGGAGCAGCTGTTGCTTCACATAAATCAACTAAGTGGTACTCTGCCCCCATCACTCATGAACTGCACAGGGCTCACGATGCTGAATTTAAGGGTCAACCTCCTTGAAGGTGAACTTTCTGCTTTTAATTTCTCCAAATTAACTCAACTTAGATCAATTGACCTGGGAAACAATTTCTTCAGTGGTAGATTGCCAGCAAGCCTTTTCTCATGCAAGAATTTGACTGCAATTCGCCTGGCCACTAATAAGTTATCGGGGGAGATTTTGCCTGGCATAACGGCATTGCAGTCCTTGTCATTCTTATCCCTTTCTAACAATACTCTAAACAATTTCACGAGTGCAATGCGAATCCTGACAGGGTGCAAGAACCTCAGCATTTTAATCCTTTCAAAAAACTTTTACAATGAACCACTGCCTGAAGATGAAAACTTGATAGGAGCTGATGAGTTCGAAAATCTTCAAGTTCTGGGTTTAGGTGGCTGTGCATTTAGTGGTCAAGTTCCAAAGTGGCTGTCTAGACTAAATAAGCTGGGGGTTATAGACCTATCATTTAACAACGTGACAGGTTCCATCCCAGAATGGTTTGGAAATCTTCCAAACCTTTTCTACCTAGACTTGTCCCATAACCTTCTTTCAGGACAATTCACCATGGGACTCTTGAACTTAAGAAGACTAGCTACGCAACAGACATCAGATCAAGTTGACCAAAGTTATCTAGAGTTGCCTGTCTTTGTGCAGCCCAACAATGCCTCCAATTTGCAATACAACCAGCTCTCCAACCTGCCACCAGCAATATACCTCCAGAGTAACCGTATCAGGGGTGCCATCCCAACTCAGATTGGCCAGTTGAAGTTTATTGTTGCCCTGGATCTAAGCGGTAACAATTTCTCTGGCAGCATTCCGGACACAATATCTAATCTCACTAACTTGGAAAAACTGGACCTATCTAGCAACCATCTCTCTGGTCAAATTCCGGCATCACTCAAAAATCTTCACTTTCTGTCTTTTTTCAGTGTCGCTTACAACAATCTTGAAGGTCCCATACCTTTAGGAGGTCAGTTTGACACATTTCCAAACTCAAGCTTTGATGGAAATCCACTGTTGTGTGGTAAAAGTTTGCCACGCTCTTGCACTGGCCAACCGGAAACAAGTCATCTGCTGGGACAAAGAAAAGGGACAAAGAGAGATCGGAAGAGCATTGTGCTCATCCCTGTGATATGTTCTGTCTCTTTTATTTTTGCTCTGCTGATATGTTGGTTATTTTCAAAGAGGAGGATACCAAAAAGTCACCCAGAGAAAACTGATATGGATATGGTATCCTTCAATTCTTCCGGAGTATTTAATGAAGCTGCAGATGACACTAGCCTTGTCATTTTGTTTCCGAACAATACAAATAAACTCACGGATCTATCAATTGCTGAAATCTTGAAAGCCACAGACAATTTCAGCCAGTCTAACATAATTGGGTGTGGGGGTTTTGGCTTGGTATACAAAGCAACTTTAGCAGATGGCACCAAGGCGGCAGTTAAGAAGCTTTCAGGAGATATGGGTCTAATGGAAAGGGAATTCAAAGCTGAGGTTGAAGCTTTATCCACTGCCCAACACGAAAATTTGGTTACTCTGCAGGGTTACTGTATCCATGATGGCTATAGATTGCTAATATATTCCTACATGGAGAATGGGAGCCTGGATTACTGGTTGCATGAGAAACCTGATGGAGCATCCCAACTTAGTTGGCCAATCCGACTGAAAATTGCTCAAGGGGCAAGTTATGGTGTGGCTTACATGCACCAGATATGCGAGCCACACATTGTGCACCGCGACCTGAAGTCCAGCAACATACTTCTTGATCATAACTTTGAAGCACATGTGGCAGATTTTGGGTTGTCAAGGCTGATTCTTCCTTATCATACGCATGTAACTACTGAACTAGTGGGTACCCTTGGTTACATTCCCCCAGAATATAGTCAATCATGGATAGCCACATTAAGAGGGGATATTTACAGTTTTGGAGTAGTTATGCTTGAATTATTATCAGGAAAGAGGCCTGTGGAACTATTCAAGGCAAAGATGGCAAGAGAATTAGTTGCATGGGTACAGCTAATGAGGAGTGAAGGAAAACAAGAAGAGATCTTTGATCCTCTCCTGAGAGGCAAAGGCTTTGAAGAAGAGATGCTGCAAGTGCTTGATGTCGCATGCATGTGTGTCAACCAGAACCCATTGAAGAGGCCAACTATACAAGAAGTTGTTGATTGGCTCAAGGATGTGGGGTGTGGCCCTCAGGCAGCAGCATAAGGGAAACACACTGCACAAATAAAGGACTTTTCACATAAACATTAATGCCAAAGTGCTTGGACAATCATTTTGCCGTTCAGGCAATACTTTTTCTTGAAGAAAAGAGGTTCATGTAACAAGCATGAGAAGTTGTACAAAGATAAATTTTGCTACCAAAAAAAATCGAGCATGCATTTGTACATTCATAAATACACACACATACACACACTCATGTTACTTTGAGAAGCCATCATTGCAGTTCTAGCGAGCAGTGATATTGAGGTTCTTCTGTTGCTTTTTCAAATTTATAAGAGGAATTAAACTTCCAGTGTAAAGGATTTGCACATGATTATCAATGTATGTACAGAAGCAACTATAGTTCATCTAAAATATATCTGATTTTCAGACTCTGTATGCTGAAAAATGCAAGCCATAATAGAACATCATTCAAACTTTTTATACATGTTTAGGATCGAACAATTTCTATGCCAAAGGTTTCCCCCAGCTAATGCTATCAGTGCTTAACCTAAAAATATAACGATAACATAGAGGCACACTGGCACAAGTAGAAGTTCTAATCTGCCCTCATTTTGCTAGACGTACTCTAGTTAGTGTATATCAAAAGAGATGAACTGTTAAGATGCAGTATTCTTCATATTAATTGATCAGAAAATTTCAGGATTTCCTACATATTGCAGTAATACACACCAGAACTTTGCTGAGAGCTGCATTTGTTAACTTGACCAGGAAAGCTCGCGAAAGAATGTTAATTTATAAAATTTAAGTTCCTCAACGAATCAACTCCAGTCAAAGTCTAATGCTAATCAAATCCTAAAATAATTACCAAGCCCAAGAGATCAGATTCTCTTTTTTTGTTTATGCTATCCTAACAATAAAGGAATTAGCAAAAGCTATCTTTTCAGCACCCTCAAATTCCTCGGAATGGAAAAAGTTAACCACAGTGAAAATTAGCTTCCAATATGCCCGTTTCATAAACCTCAACACTCAGGCATTAAAAGGGTCCAACTTCCATACATTAAAGACAAAAATATACGCATTAATGTTAACTGCAGAAAACTATCTTGTTCAGGCTAAAGGATCTAGTTCATAACACAAAAATTATATATGATTTTAGTTTCGAGCCATGCCTATTCGATAGCTCGTGACTTATTTACTGGCGATAATTTTTCTGTGATATCATACTAAATTATTGTCTTCTTAACATCCTAACAAGAAAAATCACATAAAAATGTACAAACAAATTGCAAGGACGTCAAAAATTTTCTTGTAAAGATAGCAGAACAGATAGAGAAAACTTATTTGAAATAAGACCCTCTGGAGTCCACTATTTCAGAAATAATCAAATGAGTAATGCTATGAGTCTAATTATAGTTTCTCAAACATCAGAACACTAGTTGAAATTGGATTTAAATATTAAATCAACTCAAGTATGAATTCTCTAACTCATTTCCAACCATATGAATGAAACTAAATTGGTTTAGATATTTCAACAAGCAGCAGGCAACAGTTGTAAACCGTAAATAGAAATAATAAATCACCAGTACCAAATAAAGCATTCAATTAAAAAGGGACAATTTTCTCATAATCAGTATTCAACTTCCATTTTTAATAATAACAGTAATAGTAGTTGCGAGAAATTGTGTGCCATCAAATTATCAGGAAGATCCATACAGAAGGAAAATCGCTTCACCTTGATAAAGTGATCTTCAGTTTAGCTCATCAGGAAATACCGCCGTAAAATTAGGGTTTCCTTGGGTGCGATTTTGAAGAGAATTTTGGAGGGAAGGTAGACAACGCAGACATGAAGTCGAGCAGTGTATGTGTATGTGTGTAAGAGGTCTCATAAAATAATCATTTTTATTTTTTATTTTTTATCTTTGGGAAAGGCTTGTAAAACAGTCTCATTATTATTCTTACCTCTAGCCCGATTATCTGGTCTCATTTGTTTTTTCACAAGGATTATGAAATCTGTTAGAAGGACAAATTTTGTGATCTGTGTTTCTAATTTGTCCATATTTATGAGTTGTATTCAAAATTAATAGTTATAACTAAAGTATTAAATAGGGATAAATTTGTAAAGAAATGCAAATTAAACTCTTTAATATAGAAATGAGGCAATATATTTGAGACATTTCAAAAATAAAAATGAGACAAAATAATTGGGGCGAATATATTATTATTATTACTACTACTACTGCCGCTATTTAGACTTGTAGGGGAGGAAGTTCCCTCACAGTTGGTAATTATTATTATTGACATATTTTTATTCTGAAATAGAAATAGATAGATTAATTGCATAGTTGTACCAACTATGCTCTTGGTAACTTTATGTAAAAGAAAGTTAGATTTATTATAAGAGAATGTATGGTGAAAATATAAAGAATGGTAGAGCTTGTTCTTTTACTTTCTTTTGCAGTTTGAAAAGCTTTGTGAAGGGACCAGACCAATAAACATTAACCTCTACTCTGTGTAGGGATTTTGGATAGTTTAGAGCTTGAGTTGCTTTAAGCAAGGAAGAAGAAGATTGTAGTGTCATCTAGATGTAGTATGATTTGTTTGACATGCTAGTCGTTAGAGCGTTATCCTCTTTGGATGCTCCATGAACGACTAGTAATCCTTTGTGGATTGTGAACCTACCAAGGCCCTTGGCTGAAAAATCCTTGAATTCTCCTGTAAAATTTTTGCCTTGTTATTTTTTGTTCAAATCATTTGAAACTTGGTGACTGATGGTCCCAAAATTTGGGCAATAATTTAAAATTTTACCTTTGCTTTTTCTATATGAGTCTCTTTCAAAAACCTCCCACCCTATGTGCCCATATGAGGTAGGAGGTTTTGTAATAAAACCTCCAAGAGATTTTTAAAAATTTTCTTTCTATATATGTGCTAATTAATTGTTAACATGAATTGATACAGGATAATATAGTTCTTCATTTTCGTCTAAATCGTTGTATAAGCTTGTACTCTTCCCATTGGTTTCTCTCAAACAAAGTACATAATTATCAAATTAACGTGAGTGTTCTAAAATATAATAAGATAATTATTTATGACTATATATATTTTAATAAATCTATTTGTATATACTACTTTTACTTAAATTTTTGCATACAATGCATATGGGCATGTGATAACATTTGATTTGAACTAGATATGATATGTAGAAAAATGAGATCTTGATAAGTGTCCTATACGTAAGAAATTAAGTAAATTATTACTTACAAATAGACTAACTCTTTTTTTTTCTTTTGAAAGAAAGTATTTATGACTCCTGTATACTATGATGATGTCACAAAGAAGATGATGAATTTGCATTTATTGAAACTTTTATTTATATATAGAGTTGTACTACACTTGCATAATTTTTTACACAATCAATCTTAGCTTCCCCCAAGACATCGCATGACCAAATCACAATCCCACAGTGATGGTTGATTGTGTAAAGCTTTGTTTAAACTTGTATCATCTTTTATTCAAATAGGATAACTCTTTTTCGTTTTTTTTTGGCATTAATTACACCTAACACCCCAACCTTTCAACTTTTAATCAATTACGTCTCTAACCTTTAATTTTTCATTTTTACATCCCTAATCTTTAGTGAAATCTCATTTTTCATCCCTGGAGACGGAAAACGCCCATTTCGTCTGTTAATGATAAGGGTATTTTAGGTAAAACGGAAAAAATAAATATTTTAATATATTTTAATTAAAAATTTTTGAAAAAAAAGGAAAAGAAAAATGATGAGAGGGGAGTCTCCCCCCACCTTTTACTGCAAGAGTGGCAGCCGAAAATGGCTGCCATTTCTGGCAGCTTCAGGGGAGCCTCCCCTTTACTGTCAGAAATGACTGTCATTTGGGCAGCTTGGTTTTTGGGTTGGGTTGGGTTGGGTTGGGGTGGGGTGGGGTCTCCCCACCATTTTTCTTTTCATTTTTTTTCAAAATTTTTTAATTAAAATATATTAAAATATTTATTTTTTCATTTTACTTAAAATACCCTTGTCATTAACAGACGAAATGGACGTTTTCCGTCTTTAGAGATGAAAAATGGGATTTCAATAAAGGTGAGAGACATAAAAATAGAAAATTAAAGGTTAGGGACGCAATCGATAAAAAGTTAAAAGGTTGGGGACGTTAGGTGTAATTAATTCTTTTTTTAAAATATATTTCTTGCCCTATGAAAGTCTCCCATTTGTATGTAATGACTTAATTTGTTTTAATTATAGGACGCTTGACAGGATCCAAAGCAAACATCGTGCTTCGGAAAAGAAAGAAAAGCAATAAATGTGCAAATCACGTTTTGCTCCTAGAAATAAAGTCAAAGTTAATATCCTAGAAAAGCAATAGATTTATTGAAACCATGATCTTTGACAAATTATTTTCTGTTTTTCTATTCATATTTCGTTTGAGCCATTAAGCTGGTGCTTTTCTCATTGGATTTTTTACCAAACGAGGTTTTTCTAACAATTTGGCTAGTGTAATGTAAAAAAAAAAAAAGGAAAAGAAAAAGAAAAAAGTGGCTATGGTACATAATTATCAAAGACGAGTATAGTAATATATGCAATATAATTAATTAATTATAACTATTATAGTTATATCAAGAGAAAGAATGTTGAACTTGTATTAATTAAATGTAATCGTAAATTGTATTTATGTATTTTTTCCATTATACATTACATAACTAAAATTGAATTAATTTTTTAAATAAAACTAGACAACTGCTCATCATTGTTATAAAAAGCGGGGAAGAAAAAGAAAGTTTCTAGGTTTGCCATTGTATGTACGGAATTTTAAAAAACTTGTATTTAATAACAATGCATTAGATCTATTAAAAAATAAAAAAAATAAAATAACAATACATTAGATCTAAAAAGGTCCACCGGCCATATATAATAACTCACTTTTTGGCAGAAAATTACAAGCTAGCCGCACGTGTGAATGTTATGGTAGCCGTAAGTGTAATTGCAATTGGTCAACAACCGTGCATGCCTACAATGCAGTCAAAACTTTTTCAAGCTCTTCACTCAAACTTCCTCCAGTTTATAACTATAAATTCAGGAGTAATACTATTTAAAACTACTTGTGCTTAATACTATATTAAGGTGACATTGAATTATAAGTCAAATCAAGTGAGTCTTTTATTCATGTATTTAATTTCACTTATCATTCAATGTCACATTAATTGCCACGTAGACTGGTACCAAGCACCACTGATATTACATAGCATGATCTCTAAATTCAGATACAAAATTTGGTTGATTCAAATAAACTTATATATATTCTTGCAGCCAAGGCCTTGACACCATCAACATCCCATTCTTCTCCGTCGTCCTGGTTGGTGCCGAGTTTTGAAAGGTGTTTCTTGGATGTACTGCTAATTGTAGTAGTAGATCACACTTTCTTGCTCTGGTTGCCATGGCTCTTGTAACAAACTCGATCGAGACTCTTTAACGCTATTCAATCTGAGTATCAGTATTCGATATGCTTTGAATTGGTCTCTTTCAGTTGATTGCTGCAATTGGGAAGGAATTCGATGTGATGATGGAGACATGGTGGTGCGTTTCTGGCTACCGTCGAGAGGGCTTGTGGGGAGCATATCTCCGTCCATTAGAAACCTTGCTCGACTGTCTCAACTCAATCTGTCGCGGAATTTGCTCTATGGTACTATCGCTCATGGATTCTTTTTGGCCTTGACAAGTCTCGTGATTGTTGATTTGAGCTGCAATCGTCTAACCGGAGAGCTATTAGATACTGATAAGCTTTCCAGCAATGTCCTGACGGTGGATTTGTCTAGCAACATGTTTTATGGGACAATCAAAACTTCATTTCTACAGCCAGCACCAAAATTTGCAAATATTTAATGTTAGCAACAACCATCTCTGGTTCAATCCCTTCCTCTGCCTGCAGATTTTTACATTCGATTCAGCATCTTGATATCTCAACTAATGACTTCACAGGACCGGTTGCTCGAGGTTTTGGTATGTGTTCCAAGTTGCGAAGCCTACGAGCAGGTTCCAATAATCTTTCAGGTGAAATTTCCAGTGATATTTACGGAGTCTCATCACTGCAAGAACTGGACTTGAGTAAGAATAAGCTCTCTGGAGGAATAAATGGAAGCGTCATTAACCTCATTAATCTTCGAATCCTTGCTCTCTCTATAAAAACGAATTGACAGGAAACATCCCTCGGGGTATTGGGAGGCCCTCCAACTTGGAACAATTGTTGCTTCAAGTAAATCAATTAGATGGCACTCTACCCCAGTCGCTGACTAATTGTAAAGGACTTGTGATGCTGAATTTAAGGGACAACTTCCTTGAAGGTGAACTTTCTGGTTATCATTTCTCCAAATTCAATCAGCTTAGAGCAATTGATCTACGGAATAATTCCTTTAGCGGTCGACTGCTAGCAAACCTTTTTTCCTGCAAGAATTTGATTGCAATTCGCCTCTCCAATAATCATCTATATGGAGAGGTATTGCCTGAGACAATGGCATTGCAATCTCTGTCTTTCCTATCCCTGTCTATAAACAGCCTTACAAATATCGTAACTGCAATCCGAATCCTGTCTCGTTGCAAGAATCTTAGAACTTTACTTCTCAAAGGAAACTTCCAAAATGAAGAACTACCAGATGATGAAAGCTTGATAGAAGCTGATGGCTTCAAAAATCTTCGTCTCCTGAGTTTAGGAAGCTGTGGATTAACTGGTCAAATCCCGTTGTGGCTATCTAGACTGAAAAAGCTGGAGGTTCTAGACCTATCAGATAACAAAATCACAGGCTTCATTCCAAGCTGTTTGGAGATTTTCCAAACCTTTTCTACCTGGGAATGTCCCAAAACCTTCTCTCGGGTAACCTCCCGATAGAACTTGCCAGACTGAAAAGGCTAAAGCACAATGCAGATGAAGAAATCTTGACTTATGATTTTGAGTTGCCTATCTTTGTTTCTAAAATAGATGACGAATCCAGCCTTGGGAGAGATCTCGAATATGCGATCCGGAATAAGGATCAATAGTAACAATATCAGCGGTACCATACCGAGTGAGATTGGTCAGTTAAAGTTGATGACTCTCTTGGATCTCGGAGACAACAATCTCTCCGGCAGCATTCCCGACTCGCTATCCAATCTCACACACCTGGAAATAGTAGACCTCTCTAGCAACCATTTGTGTCGTGAAATTCCTTCACCACTGAAGAAACTGCATTTTTTGTCCGCCTTCAATATTGCACAGAATAATCTTCAAGGTCCCATACCTAACGGAGGCCAGTTCGACACATTTCCGGATTCATACTTTGAGGAAATCCGCAGTTGTTGGTCGAATTTTAACAGAAACTGCCCCTGACTTAGCAGCACAAAGAGAAGGCTCAAAAGATGAATTTACGGATTGGCACAGCTTTCAGATAAGTTACGTGATTAGCTTTGTCCTGGCATTGCTAGCAAGTTTCAAAATTTTCAGGTAATAAATTGTGAAGACAATACAGTTTTACACAAATTAATGGCCACCATAAGATACAGAAACAGAAGCATGCATGAAAATGAGATCATTAATCCTACGGAGGAAACGAGAGGTTGTAATTAAGCATAGGCCAGTTTTGTTATGATGCAAAGGAGGCTCGGCCTCAGGCACAGAGTTAAAGGGTGCATTGCCACTTTTGGCTTACTTAAACCTTTAGCAGTTTTTTCGTTTCTCTTTCTTCTTTTGATTGTAAATTCATATTTTTGCTTCTAAAATTATTGTAAGAAAGGTAAATAGTCATTTAAAAATTTTGTGGCCGTGTTATTTGCTTATATAAGTAGTCATATTTTTTTTTTTATTTGCGATGCATGGGAAGCGACAAACTATTAATTAAAGACATAATAATGGGGCAATTGATCATTACTTGACTAGAATAAATAATATTGCAATTTGCAAAGAAAAGAATACAATATCAAACGTTAATTTCAATTTACTACATAGGATGTTAGTTTTATCATCATGCCTCACCCACTATTTTTGCTTGGATAATAGGCAAGCTGGATTTTAAACACCAATAAAAATTTCTCCCCTTTTGATACAACTGTTCCTCCATTTCTTGCATATTTGCCTCCACATTTTCTATCTTCAATAGAAATGAGTACACAAACGATTAAAAAAGAAGAGAAATGAGAGTAATGTGAAACCACCTTATGCCTCTTCTTGCTCTTGTCCTCTCTCTTTCTCAGGTAAGAGACCCAGAATCCACCGACCGTATTTACACATCTTCTAAAGACAACTTGGAATTACTAATGTCTTATAAACATTTGAACTTCATCAAACAGTGTCATGAACAGACATGAGATTCCAAGACAAACTATGACTATGAAGAAGAAAATTGGTATTTTTTCCACAGGAATCCAATTATCCAAAATATGCAAACTTGACATTAATGAAAAAGATAGGCCAAGAGAAGTTGACTTGACCAAATTTAGAGAAATTACACATCTTTTTTCCCTTTTTCCAGTCAAATTATGTTATGTACATGCAACAAACGAACAACAATAGTAGACCTACTATCTTCACTGAGGAATCAACTTTTCAAAATAATATTTTGAAGAAAACAGGGTAAGAAAACTGGCCGAGAAATTGTGGTAAACAAAAACTCTTAAGTTTCCAGGACAAAACCTCAGTCCACTTCTCTCCCCTGTTTCCCAGCCCCTCATTCTGTTTTTCCATCCAAAAGAGGAAAGGGAATCTGATTACGGAAAAATAAATATGCAGGTCGAGAGGGAAAAAAAATACATAGGAAAAAATTCTCCAGCTCTGTGAACGTATATTTGGACAGCCATGGTGCATTGTTTGAAGACCAAATCTTTTATATCGCAGACCAATCTATCACAATCAGTAAATTGTTCAGACAACTCCTTATAAAGCAGCTCAATACGGCATAATTAGTGAAGTACACTAATAAGAACTCTTTAATTAGCAAAATCTAGTTAACTATTGGGTTACACAGCAAACTTTATGACATAGTTATGATCATATTGTCAATGTTGAATAATAAATCACGGCATCAATACAATCACCTAAGATTCTAAAAATATTTCCTCCATGCATTTTATTATTTTTACCAAACTCATTAAGCTTTGTTCTTTGTAGCTAAAATTTTAGCTTTTTAGGGAAAAAGACGTTTGAAATGTATGGTGAAAAAGTGGTGAGAGATTATATGGAATTATGAAAAAGTGATAATACATGGTTGATGTGAGTTTGAATTGTTGAATTTTATAGTATTGAAAAAAATAAGTTGTAAAGAAGAGTCGTAACTTACAATTCAAATGTTAAATGAATCACATGGTTAACGGTAAAGAATGATAATATTCTTTCCTAATATCTAACTGTTAAACCAAGAATAAAGTGTTTTTCAATTTTCAAACGAAAATGATTGCTAATGTGGCCTGAAACCAAGAAGCGGTAATATTACTCCACTATTTGATAGCTACAATATTAAAGAAAATGGAATTTACTTATGCACGATCATGATGTCATGAGAATACAAAGAAATAATATCTTTGCCTTTGAAATATGTCCTTGTAATACACACATTGCTATACACAGGAAAATCTTGAAATTCGGAGCAAAGACCACATAAGTTTCAAGCTGAGAGCACTATAATCCAAGAATTTATTTATAAATGTATATGCACACACGTCGTCATACGCTAATAATAAGATTTTAAACGAAACCACAATGGATGAACTTAAAAAAAAGAATTATAAAAGAATTCACATCATTATATCACTATAATCCAAGATTCACATAACTATTTCATCGCAAAATTGTAAAATTTACAATAAAAATGCAAGATCAACCCATGAACTGAAGGAAAATCCATTTGCTTACTGGAAGCTAGAAACACATTGTCTTTTGCAAATCCTTCACCAGGGTCCTCAAAGAGATCCACTAGCTTGTTTTCAAGATTGCTTGAATACCAAGAGCATCATAAAGAAATATATGAGAATAATATATTTGAAAACTATACATCAGATCAGCAGACCAGGAAAGAACTAATGAGAATAATATCATCATCAATCACTGAATGAAGATGGCTGACTTTCAAGTCACAAGTTTAAAGGAACCATCTTCTGAGGAGAGTTTCTTAGTGAACCAACGAAAGACCTTATTTAACTCCGAAAGAAATTTAGGACCTCAAAACTGCAAGTGAAATACTCCACTGACTTTTTGCATCTGAATTGTAACTTTTTGCAAATACATACACGATGGCAAGAAGTCATTAAGAGCTTGTTTGATACTCTTTATTTTATCATTTTATAATTTTACCTAGTACTGATTTGACATTTGATTTGATAACTATTCAATTACAAACACATATTTTCCACTTTTTTACATTTCCAATACACATTCTGCCACTCTCCTCATTATAAATTCTCCACATTTTGACAAATAAAGAGCATCAAACAAGCTCTAAGGTGGCTCCAAGATGAGCTAGATCACATCGTTCCTTTGGTGTGGATATTTTAAGTGAGGTAACCATAAGGAAATATGTTACACGAGGTAAGTGCAACATCTATTCATGGAATGATATCACACCAAGTATAAAATTTGGAGAGTTAACAGCATGTTTGGGCACATATTAGTATTGTAATAATATGTAATAATAATAATAATAATAATATTATTATTATTATTATTATTATTATTATTATTATGGATAGCAACATATTTAGGAGTTGGAGGGTTCCACAAGATTTGAAAACCCGGTGTTATCATTTCATGAAATATATCGACACCAGCATACATATACCCAGTTGTCCACCAACCTAACTCTGGATACCAAAGCGAAACATAATCCTAAAGCTTAAATAAAAAATAGTGTCAAGATATAGCCCCATTTATCCCGCATGCAGTATTCTATGGACTGAAAAAGCAAAGACAGAGCCAAAAGACATCGGAATTTAAAAAGCAAATATAAGCTTTCTGAATAACAAAATAAAAATACCAAGCATAAACTAAGTTAAGCATAATCGGTACAAAGCATGCAGCCAGATTAAATGTTAATTAATTTGAACTTTGAGCAAGAAAAGTGGATCATATCCCATCACATCCAAAACAATAGTTCACCCCACATACGAAAATAAATAAACAAAACAAACAAGCAATATGAGCCACTACTCTTCAAACTCATTATTTTGGCAAAGCACTTTCCCTAGGTTTTCAGGGAATTGTAACAGCTGGACAGCATAGCCGGCTGTAGCAGTGTCAATAGCATGACAGAGGAACCCATTACTTATATATGCCCGAAGAAGAAAGGACAAAGCAATACTAAGATAACAAAATATGCACATCATATATGCTGGCAATTACATTTCCATAATAGATAAAGAAATAAGGCCAATATGAATAATTCCACTAATATTGGCATTTTTAGCAGATTGAATAAAAAAATGTAACAAAAAATTTAAGAATACAACAGAACAAATGTTAGCAAATTTAATGGTTTTCAAGTACTACGTGGCACTCTGGGAAGGTAAAGAAACCATCAAGTACCTTTGGATTTGGAGGAGAAGTCCTAGTGACATTTCAAATACAACTAGATGGTACATTCTCGTAAAACAGACAAGGTGGGAACAAATAATTGGTCTTCATATTGTCAATTTCATTTCACCATCCATCAGCTAGATTAATATCTCTTGTGAAATTTCAATATTCTCCATACGTCTTCATGCCTAAAAAGTCCTGTTGAAGGGTTAGACAATGTTCTACTTGATTTTTATGATAACATAATTTAAGAATGGAGGAAACACATTCTACTGCCACGTAAAATCGGTAGGCTTTATTCTAAATCCATAATTATTGCTATCTGCCATGAATCTATGTTGTAATATACAGGAATTTAAAAAAAAAAAAAAAAAAAAGCCCCATAAAGAAGACCTCATTGTAACATTAGGTTAAAATCTTTGAAACTACAAATTAATGAATTATCACCAAAAGCCCTAGTCACCAACAATAACAAGTCGTAACAAATAACTAATAAGAAATACAGAAAACGATCATTTTATTAATGCACAAAGATTTTTTGACCATACCTGGAAAAATTTCTCTAGCTTCAAAGCTTAGATCTCATGTGTCCTATGACCAATTTCATTGAAGTCCTCGCCTTTATCATCTATTTTATGTACAGCATTAAAATGGCAGGGCATGCCTATCGAGAACAGGAAGGAAGGTAAGCAGACAAACATTCTCATGAAATGCAGTCTTCATACTGAAAATTAAAGAGATTCCACAGGTACCTACAGATCCTGCCAAGCACTAATCACTGCATCAGAAATCGAACTGCATATAACCAGAACCCAGAGAACGTTGTTTCCAAAATTTAAGAGTTTTTTCACACAAGAATCAACAAAACACAAAAAAGGAGCATCAATTAACGAGCAGCAAATTAAATATTAGACAAGAGAGAGATTACATCATAATTGAAATTCTTCCTTCATGGACTTTGTGGATGGCCATGTCAAGTTTTCACCTGATATTAAATTCCGGTTCTCAACACATAATGAATGAGACTGAAACACAAGACATTTTAACGAGCAGATCGTGAGATCGACTTGTAAGAAACCTTTATAACAAGAATACATCCAGCCAATCCAACTTATATCAGTCCAAGCAATGTCATGCCTACAATCCCATCCATCGATTCACCATCCATTTGAACTACAAGCCCACAAATTCCATCACCCAATCATCACTGATGATACTCATCCATTGCAAAATTCACATGTCAAGTGATTGACGAGTGATCTCACACCCGACAATACGTAATGCATTTGACTCAAAGCTGCCAATCTATAAAATCTATTTGTCTCAAATATCTAATATAGGTCATCTACGTGCGACCATATAGATCATCTACGTGCGAGATCGGAAGAGCACACTGTCATCTTCAAACTTGATGCTGCTGGTAACGATCCCCAAGAAAAGAAAAAAAGCCTTGGGTTGCTGTTAGCATCATTCCGACAGAGATAAAGTGTGTGGTACCCCAACTTCATCAGAGAACACCTGACACACCAGTCCTCTAGGCAAACAAGCTCAGGTGTGATGTAATTTAGCTACTTTTTCTGTAAGTTATTTGAGGATTGATGTTAAAGTGCAAATAGTATTGGATTACTCTGCAATCAAATACTTTTTCTGTAAGTTATTTGAGGATTGATGTTAAAGTGCAAATAGTATTGGATAACTCTGCAATCAAATTCCACTTAGATACATTTAAGAAAAGGAAAAAATTAAAAAAAAAAAAAAAAAAAACTTGATTGCAGAGTTATCCAATACTATTTGCACTTTAACATCAATCCTCAAATAACTTACAGAAAAAGTAACTAAATTACATCACATCTGAGCTTGCTCAATATTCCAGGAGAACAATCACAAGGTCCTCTTGGAGATGAACATGAAGCGAAATGAAGGGGGAGTTCAAGGGCAGACAGTTGTAGAAAGCTGAACATCGTTCACAATTACAAAGCAATAGGACCAAAATGGGATCAAGGTGGCAACATGATAATCCAGAATCGTGTGAAGATGAGCATAACATACCATTACAATGTAGAAATAGATTGCACTTTTCACTTGCAAATTTATGCCATGGATAGGGACACAGATGTATATAACAAAGACAGATTTTGAGTCCATTCTCTGTGCCTTGTTTGTTAAGAGAATTCATTGAAATTACCATGAATAAAATTTTCATATCATCTATACAGTCAAACCTTCTCCATTACATTGACAGCAAAATGGGAATAAGTTAGGGAAGATTTCTCCCTCCCAGAGCTCCTCTGCTATTGCAGCAAGATACGACAAAATTTACCATGCTCTCAGACCATCATGCAAAAGCCTCTTCAAATTTTAGAACCTTGAAGTTCCAATTGGTACTGTAAAATTTCAGAGTGAAGGTTATAAAGTGAAGATAAAAAAGAAGCCAATTAACATTATGGCTGCTCCATTACGACCCATGATTTAATCATGTCATCTGGAATGCAATTAGGTAAAAAAAGATTTGCCAACTTCCCCAAGGAAATACAATTGAAGATAAACAAGAAGCCAATTGAAATTATAGCTGCTCATTACAACCCTTGATTTAATAATCATGTAATTTAGGATTCAACTACATGAAATAAATTTGTGGACTTCTTCACCAAGGAAATGAAACAAATCCAAAAAATTCCCAAAATAATTGAGCATCATATAAATGAAGTAAAATGATTCATATAAAATCTCAATTATGTACACTATATTTAACTATGTCCCATATTTATAGGCTGACATGAAATGATTGGATGATATGGCGCTACAGCATTTAAATTTACACCAGTACAACTGCATGGTATTTTAGGAATTTTAATCCACAGCCTCAACATAACGAATCATGCTACCTTAAATAACAACCTCAGACATTCATAGTAATTTGTCCCGAAAGTAAGAGAACAGCAAAGGCCGGGCT